>JAQZBX010058187.1:0-17797 GCA_029593785.1 Cabassous unicinctus
TTTAAAAAAAAAAAAAAGAAGAAGAAACCAGAGATCAGAAGAAGCCAGAGAGGTGAAAGAGATTGCCACATAACAGGGAACTGCCATCACTGCCATCATCAGGTCATTACAGATCCTGGGGAAAAGCATGGCCTTGCTGACATATTGCTTTTGGACTTCTAGCCTTCAAAACCATGACAAAATAAGTGTTTGTTATTTATGCCTACTCATTTTGTGGCATTTGTCAGAAGCTCTGGCAAACTAAGACAAGGGGATAAAACATTGGGAACCACCAGATTAGCCATAGCAATTGAAGTCATGAAGATAACATAGGGAAACAATATTTCTATATAAGAAGTAAGGGCTCACTCACTAAAAATTGATAAGAAGAAGCTGTTGAAGTATTGAGTGCAAATTAGTCACCTTTTGATATCTTTGGGATATAATTTGTAGAGATAAAGCACAGGGAATGATTTGGGATCAATAGATCAGCATTATTTGTGTCCCACTAACCCTCAGAACACACTGTACCTTGGAAAAGTGAAGTTTCCCTAAAACCCTTCCCTGACCATTTCCTGCAAACTTTGATTCCCAGACAACCATGAAAATGAGCTCCAGGCTACATTAGGCCAATGGAGAACATTAGTGGAGGATTGATGGAATGGGGAGAATTAGGGATTTGCCTCTCTCCTTCTCTATGATTTGAGGGGCATTTTATGATAATGGCTTAGTCTTTTCAGTGGTTGCAGCTTCTCACTGAGTATTTCCAGTGTCACTAAACTCTTTAGATTTTTGGTTTTGATTTTGTACCATGCTTGTCTTCTCAGCTCTTCCATCACTTTTGGAGTCTGTGTTTCTTTCTCAGATGTTGACAATATAATTGAAAAACATGTCTGGAGACCAAAACGAAAAATAAAGGCCTTGTAATAACTCCCTGTCTCAGAGTATAACCCCAGAATAAAGAACAGAGGCCATTTTCATTTTACTCTTTACAAAGGTTGATGTGCCACACCTATCCAATGGAAAGGTGAGTAACCAACAGTAGGGACAGAGAGAACAGGTCTATTTCCCACCTGAAGACTAGGAACACAAGTTTAGTCAATGATATCTAAGTGAAAGAATTTAGCCTATGGTAAATAAGAGCCAGGTCTCAGCTATCTTACCAATCAGATGAGTCAGCCCCCAGACAAACAGATCAACCATGCCTTCTTTGTGAAGGACTGAGTCACAAGATGAGGAGGAACTCGCATGCTCACTCTCAGTACACCTTCAAATCTAAGAAGCAGAGTTGCTAACACCTTCCCTCTATTGTAAGTTGTGGTCTGGAAAAGTAATTCCTTCCTGAAGTAGAGAGTCAGGAATAAGTGGTGTGGCTGAGTGCAAAGAGAAAGTGAACTTCAATAAGAAGGATAGATCAATATGATTAAATGTTCCAGAAAGCCCAAGTTAAGATAGCAATTGAAAATTAGTTATTGGATTCACCATCTAGGAGACCTTTGATGACTTCTAATGAGCAGCTTCAATGATATAATGGAGGCATTATTCAGACACCAATGATTTGAGAATTGAATAGTGAGTAAGTGATTCCAATGTGACCAGATAAGTTCTTTCAAGCAGTTAAGCAGGAAAGAGTATGCAAGTGTGGACAAGAGAATGGAATGAAAAATAGAGAAGACATTTTTAATTATTTACATGCTAATAGAAAAGAACAATAGAGAAAGGTTGAAGATAGAGGACAAAGAGGATTTATTAATGAAGCAGGATTACTCAAGGGCCAAGAAAAAATAGAATACAAAATATAGTGGACAGATGAAACATGGAAGGAAAAATTTCATTCTTCTGAGACAATGAGAGATAGAGGTGGGAATAGATGCACATAAGTTTGCTAAATTTATTTAGACAACCTTAATTATTTTACCTTTTAAATTAATTTGAGACATATATAACTGCCAGTTAAAGATCTTGATTAGTATACAAAATCAAATGTGACCCCACTGATTTGAAATAATTCCACTTGAAGGATAACTTTCCCCAATGTCACCTTGTTGATGAGTCCATGTCCCCTTACTGCTTTCCTCACCTTGCATGACTCCATCATGTCTCCCAAACCCAGTCCTGAGCCAAAGCTATGCAGAAAAATTTCTCATTCATATTTAGATTAAAACAGCAGTTCCCATGATGTTCATATAGCATATTTAGACATTACATGAAAAAAATTTCCATAAGATAAACAATATTAAGTGCTTTGCTTTGCTGTAAAATATTTTGAATTTATATTGATGATGTCAAGAGAGTTATAGAAAATGCAGTGTTTCTCATCCTCACTAGACCACAGAAGGTTTTTATTATTGGAGATCATACAGGATAAATGTTCCAGGCAGCACCCCTTGAACACTGCAATGCCTGCCTCTGTAGTAAAATTGTACGAAATATTCCACTTCTGCCTCTTTGGAACTCTCTGTGTGAGGACGGGCCCAGCTGTATTCCGCTGGGCTTCCAAACTCATTTCTCAGGGATGCCATAAAAGTTCTCATATTGTAATGGCTTGGCAGCACTCTTGTCAACCCCCAGGTTAGAATTAGTGACTTGAGCATGAGAAGGTCTCCCTACCCTTTCCTGGTCCCTTACTCTTCCCCAGTCTACTATCCAAGATCTCTGTGAGGCTATTGATCAAATGGAGAACAGCCCAAGAAGGATGGCACTCTCAAAATCAGCAAACTCTGCAGCTGGCATTGTGACAATAAATGTTTAACACTAGTTTTTCAGTCAAAACTCTTAGTAAAAACACCCTCGTGGCCTTATGATTATCTTGGTTTGCCAGTTGTCCACAGACCTTTAAAATATCAGAAATGAAAGACTCCTTATTATGGCATTTCTCAAAATATGGTCCTTATTTAATAAGAATAGATTGCCCTCTAGTCCTAATGAATAATGATCTCTGGATATAAAGTCCTGAAATCTGTATTTTCAGAAAGTCAAGCTCTTCAGGAGGATTGTGCCCAATAAATATGGTCTCAGAAATTCTCTGATATGAACCCCCTCACTTTTCTTGCAAATGTTATTGATATGTAAACCATATTCAGGAATGAAAACACAAAATCCATGAATTTTAACAAAATAAATACATTTGCATAACCAGAACTTAACATCAGGAATCAGAGCCAGACCTGAATCCCAGAAGTCCACTTTGCCTCTTTCTAGCCACTACTTCCCACCTAGTGGAGGATAACTATCCTCACTTTTGTATCACCAGTGTTTACTTTGCCATGACTGACTTCTTTCCTCAACATTATTTTGTGTAATTCATCACATTGTGTGTAGTTGTGATTGGTTCATGAACTTTGATGTTCAGTATTTTCTTACATGGACTTGCAATTTATTTAGGCTTCCTGTTGTAGATAGACATTTGGGTTGTTTCCAGGTTGGGCTATTACAAATAATGTTGCTGTGGATGCTTTCGGACATGTCTTTTGGCATATGTATGTACACATTTCTGTTGTATAATATGTCTAGGGACAGAATTTCTGGGTCCTAAAGTATTTTTCCTTGTTCAACTGTAGTAGTTTTTTAAAATGTATTCAACAAGTTAAACTCCCACCAGCAGGACATGAGGTTTCAGTCATTCCCCATGCACCATATCCTCACTAGATTTTGCATTTTTTTTTCCTTCACTTTCTCACTGTGGTTGGGTTAAACCATTATCACATTTTAGTTTTAATTGTGGTGATGACTAGGGAAGTTAAGCAATTTTCCCTATTTATTGGTCATTTTAATATCCTCTTTTATGAAGTGCCTGTTCAAGTTTTTCATCCATTTTTTTTTTTAATTAGGTTGTCTGGTTTTTGCTTACTGTAGCAGTTATTTATATATTCTGGATTCAAGTCCATCACTGGATATATATATCAAATATCTTCTCCAACTGTGTGGCTTGCCTTTTCATTTTCTGAAGCGTTATTTTGTTGAACAAAAAAAAAATCTTAATTTTAAAATGCAGTCCTGTTTTATTTTTAACACATTTTGTGACTTCCTTTAAGAATCATTTATCTACCTCAAGCGTATGAAGATATTCTCCAGTGTTTTATTTCAAAAACTTTATTGCTTTATCTTTCACATACAGATGGACTATCCAAGTGAAATTTATTTTTTGTATGGTATGAGTTAGGTATTTCCTCCTATTTTCACATGACAGCAACAAAAAAGGCAGCCCAAAGAGAGGAACATACTTCCCCGAGATTGCCTACCTACTATAGGGAAGACTGGTTATGATTACTCTAACTCTCAGCCTTGCCTTCTATAGGCAGAACAGCCTTGCTAACTTACAGTTTCATTTAAGGTCCTATTTCTTAGCCATCATTCTGATCTAAACCACCTCAACTTCCCTGTATAATCTGTATTTATGCTTCTTGTGCTTCTTGTTACATTCAGGGCAAAACAGAGATGCTGAAGAAAGCTTGGCCCCCTACCTTACAAGTCATGCAGCTGGTACAAGTCGTTCCACCTATTCTCAAAAACTACATTTCTGACATGTTTGAAATGTCTTAAATCTTGCTACCAAAATATCCTGGCTCCTTTCTAGTCTTTGTCATTATTTAATTATCTAGAGAGAACATATAAAATCCACCTGTGTTTTATCATCTATGAAATGAAGGAGTAGGATCAAATTAGCTCCAAATTTTCTTTCATTTCTACAAAAAAAAAATTACCTGCTATTCCATTAGTTTACTTTATTGTCAAAATAGCCATGTCTCTGTAATTATGGCAATGTGTGACACATTTTCTCCTTACTCATTTACTGCAAAATAAGAATCATTGGATATTACTAAAACTTAGGAACATTCTGTGAATGCAAGTCAAATAATTTAAATTTTTGCAATCCACAAAACATATCTTATCTGCTTATTGCTGTATGCCAAAGGATTTCCACTTTAAAACCCAACTCCAGTCTGACACCTTCATTACCCACACAGATGTGTTGTTTGATGTGCTATTCCCTTCTAAAAAATCCCAGTATCCTACCGTGAGGGAAAGACAGATTGGGAGTGAGGCCAAAGAATGAGTTTTATTAATGATTGCTGCCTGGTTTGTACACAAATCTCAGCTCATATCCTAAGAAATTCTTTTTCACTCAATCCATTTCTATAACAGTCCTGTATTGTGTTACTACCTCATTATCTGTCTGAGAGATAGATTCAAAGTGAGGTTTAACATGCTGAGCATTTGGACAGCAAAGAGCAAGATTTTCTTTTTCTCTTGCAGGAGATTCCTGGGAGGTCTCTGGCCACTTTCTTTTTATCACTGACAAGTTGGTTTTGATATCTGAGTAAGTAGAGATCAATACTGACTTAACCATCAAAAAAACTTGGTAGAAGAAACTCTCTAATATTGTGCCAGGAATAATACCTCATATCTTTGAGACCCATGCTATAAATTTTGCATCCATTTCTGATTGTCCCCACAGGAGGATCTCCTGAAATAACCTTGAGGGATTTAAGGAAAGCATTTTTTACCCAGTTCCGGATCAGACCCATTCATGGACCTTAGACATGAATCTAGTTGAAGGAAATACCAGGAATCCATGAGATACTTTTACCATTTAAAATAGGCTAAAGGAGAATGATAGCTTTTGGGCAATTAGGCTGCCTGAGCCAATTAAAATCTCACACTCTCTGTGTTATTGAAAATTTTTAACAAAATGTTTTAATTGCACTGGTCATTCATCCTGGTCAGAAGCTTTGGTTGGAACTACTAGTAATAAAAAATATCAAAATTAATTAAATGTCACTAAACAAATAGTGTTAATTTAAAAGTTAATCCTAAGAATCTTGATTGCAGCTACAATAACTCTCACCCTTCCAGTAGCCTTTTTACTGGCTAGTCTTTCAAGTGTCAGCAGTGGAGTACAAACTCAACTGAGCCATAGACAAGTTGAACCAAGCCTGGGAAGGAGGAAGCAGCTGGATTGAGCAACTACTTCTATAGGTTCCTGTCCCCAGGACTTTCATACCAGCTATTTCATTCAAGCTTCTCAGATGCTGTAGCAGTTTGATATTATTGATGAATTCCAAAAAGAAATATTGGATTATGTTTGTAAACTGGTCTTTTCCTCTGGGCATGTTAGAGTGTATTGGATTCAGAGGTTTTACTTTTACTTGATTAAATAATGATTAAGACTTTGATTGGGCCATGTCAGTAGGATGTTGAGTCCCCGCCCCTTGCTGGTGAGGACTCACAGAGAAACTGCACTGCAGAGAAGGGAGTTTGGAGTTTTAATGCTGGAGCCCGGGGAAGTAAGCACACAGAGGAGCTTGGTCATGAGGAAGGAGAGAAGGCCCCGGGAAAAGAGAAGAGCTGCTCACCTGATAGTCTACAGCTGGCCTTGTGGAGAGAAGCAAGCCTGAGCCCGGAGAGAAGCAAAACCAGGAAGAGAGGAACTCAGGAAGCCAGAACTCTTGGCAGATGTTGGCAGCCATCTTGCCTTAACACATGGCAATAAACTTTAGTGAGGGAGGTAACTTGTGCTTTATGGCCTGGTAACTGTAAGATTCTACCCCAAGTAAATACACTTTATAAAAACCAACCAATTTCTGGTGTTTTGCATCAGCACCTCTTTGGCTGGGTAATACAGATGCCTTTTGGAAGAGATAGTATTAGTGCTATTGCACAAATGAGAAACCCGAGGCTCAGAATCTTGAAGTTATTGTCTCTGATTCTCTCTATGTCGAGGGAGCCTAGAGATTTGAAAATTACCTGGAAAAGCCAAAAGGCAAGAGGTGAGGCTAACAAATTTGAAACAAGAATTACAACAGTTGTCCCCAAATTTTCAGGTTCCAAAGAATCATTGCAAGAGCTTTTGAACTCTTCAGATTCTAAGACCCCTCATCAGATTCTTTGATGCAGTAAGAGATGGAGTGGAACCCAGCATTCTGCCTAATGTTGATGCCAGTGGCCTGGTCACCATTTCTTAGCTTTATTGATTTGTATGAGGATGAAGAGCCCATTTGTTCAGCTTACAGGAACAACTGTGCCTTGTTGAAGAAAGTGATGTTAGCCATTGGGAGTAGCAAGAAATTACACCAAGGGGTAGGATGGAATAAAATGTCTTTGGCTTCTTTTGAACACTACCCTGGGCTAAATTGCCCTCCTCCTAAAGGGGCCCAGCCCGTGAGTGCTAATAGAGTCAGAGTAGAAGTGTGTCTCCAAGAGTCTAAAATTGTTAGAAGGTTGGTTTCCTCAGGTACCATTATGAAAAACCCCCACGAGAAAGGTTAGCTCACCAAGGGCGCTGTGTCTCTCCAGTACCCCTCCTCCATGCATGGGATCCCAACATGGCTGTCACCATGAAGCCTTTTGTGACCCCTGGGCCCTGGGCCCTGATCCCAAGCCTGCCAATCACAGTACACCATCTTTTCCGAGACTGGTCCTCAGGGGTGGGCCTTGACCTAAGCAAGGCCCTTCCAGAAGATTTAATACAGAAACAGAGAAAAATAGGAGATGGCAAAAAGGGATACAGGAGACAAAGGAGAGCAGAGGTGGAGGGAAAGAAAGGGGTTGGGAGAAGAGAGGGAGAAAAAGAGAGAGAGCTCTTTTAATGGGATAATAAACTCTGCACGTGCTTTGTACGAAAGGGGTTACCAGGTCCATTTTTCTGTCTGTAGAGACAATCTGAATGAAAACAAAGAGGACAAGAAGAAAGGAATGACAGAAGAGAGGGGCTGAGAGGGAGAAGAGAAAGAAATCAGACAATTTTAATCACTATGAATTTTTCAGTTGCATTAGCTAATATATTTCCCATGGCCTTTTAGTTTCTAGATTTGTGTTGCTGTCACTTTCAGTAATTCCACTTTGTGGGCACAGAGTCCAGAACCAGGGCGACGCTGCCAGCATGATTCCCTGAGTTCATTGTTACCCGGATCCTTCCCAGTGTCTCAGATCTTTGCACAGGGCCAGTTGCGTGATTTCATTACAGCCTTTTATAGTCAGAACATCAACAACTTCTGTTTGCATCAAAGTGGAAGAAACATGTTCATTATACCTACTGGGAAGACATGTGCAGAAGAAATCTTAACATTTACAGATTGAGCAAATGAAAAATACTCTGTCACCACATAAGTGAAACACAAAGATCATCAGCAAGTCAAAGCAGAGAATTCAGGCAGAACAGTGTCATAAAATGATGTCCTGGCTTATAATATAAGTTACTCTGGGATAATTGACTGCATTTAAAAGAGGATTTTCAAGACAGAGGTGGACCTAAATAAGAGGCAATGAGGTAAGGAAGTTACATGGAAGGGAAGAAAAACTAATGCAGACTGAGGACCTGCCTCTGCTCACGTCTGCATGTGCTTTCTAATTTCATTTTTTTAAATTTCTCTGCCTTATGAATGCTATAATCCATGTTTTACATGATGAACCAGAGACTCAGGCAGGCTAAGTAACTTGTCTACCTAATAAGTGACCAGAGTAATAATTTTAATCAGATTTATACGAATTCTAACCAGTACATTCTTTACCAAGCCCTTGTGGGGTGGAGGGAGGTGGTGATGGCTGGGAAAATGCATGTCCTGCTTCTGCCCCTCCTCAAGGTAGTTCACAAACTCCTTGGGCATATTATCTCTTGGACAGCGCCTATCCTTTCCCTCAATTTGCATCTTCCTTTTATGTTTATACCTGAAATTAGCAAACATTTTTTAAAGTGCCACTATTTGTCCAGTGAAGAGCTGAAGATACACACGAAGAAGAATATGCTAACAAGCACTCTCTTGAAGAATGCCAATTTATTGGGGGATGACAAAGGTGAACAAACAATTGCAGCACATTCAAAGGGCTCAGGAGCACAGGGGTACAAGGGGTAACTCTTCCTGGGGGGTCTCAGGGAAGATTCACAAGGAGCACAGGTGGCTACATTTGACATGGGCCCTAAAGTTTTGGCAGATGGAGGAAAAGGACCTCATATGGATTTTGACCCTGAAAGGAATTTCTTTTCTCAGTTATCTTCTCTATGGTGGACCACTATGATTTAGTTTGTCCAAAATCTCTCTTTTTGTAAGGATTCTTCAACAGAAAGCCACCCTTCTTCCACTCTTAGTCCCTAAGTTTTATTTGCCTCTCTCACCCATGCCTAGTAAAAGACCTTGATTGCTTCGGGGAATGAGACATGGCCCATATTTGGCCAGCTTCTTAAGAATTGCGTCACACCCATATTTTTAGCATTCCTTATTTGTTGAAAACTAAGAACCCTCTCAGGACTTGTTATCCAGGAGGATGTAAATGAACAGGGACTGTTGTCCATATTTGCCACCATGTGAGGAGAATGAAGCTAATTTAGAGGAGAACAGACAGAAAAAGAGAGAGAAAGAGTCTTGATGACTTCTTATGGACCTGTTTCTAGCTGTGGTTCAAGCCAGTGGCGACCTACATTTCATAGTTAAATTCACTAATAAAATAGCATATCAGTGGTGGGGGTTCAGCAGCAGGAGTTTCAGTGGCAGGCAGTGCTTTTAAAGTAGGTCATGGGAAGAGTCTCTTGCATCTTTGGGATCCAGCATCTTCTGTAAGCAGAAGTCCTTCCTGAAAGCACTGGCCACTACAGTTCTTATGCCGAAATAACATGGTCAGAGCCCATCTCTCAGCAAGAATCCCTGAGATTTTAAAAAAGCAATCATTGTCATCCTCAGCCAATATGCAACTGTTACAGGGAAGATGCTGGGCCAGGCTGGCCTCTTACGTACCTTGTGGGTATTATCTCTTGCAATTCTCATCACTCCCCCATGAGATGGGCTCTATTGTTACCTCCAGTTTACAAATGAGGAAAATGAGGCTTAGGATAAGCTCATATTCTGTTGTGTTTTACTTTGTTTTCTTCTACTGAAATCATCTTGCATATATATGTTATGTTAGTAACATAGAAAAACAGATACTGAACATGTTTCCAATTCACATAATATTTTGAAACAGGCTTGTAAGGATTGAATACTATTAAGTCAAATGGATGTGCCATCATTTATTGAGGGGTATTAATTGCTTCCATTTTTTTCTGGAATCATAAATCATGTTGTGATAAACATTATTTTTTTTGCAAAAGTATGGATCTCTAGTTTTCCCCTACAATGTATTCCGAGAAATAGATTAACTGGTATGGATATTTCTTAGTTATATCATCTTTATCCATACTTTGGGAGGAGTTTCTAAACACAGTGGTACAATTTTGTTATATTGCGGAATTATAATAATTTTAAAATGATGTTTGGAAGAAGGGTTACTTGGTTATTAAAGGAAGAGCTGGCAATGCAGTCAGTTGCATTTCTTGCTCTGTCAATTGGCCTTTTCTCCCCCATCATCATCTAACCATAATGCTGGTCTTAGAAAGCTGAATCCTAATTCCAGAAATAGAGGAGCCATCAGGTCACAAATCTGTGATAGCTAAAACTTTTCTTCTTAAATTGTGAATCCTATTTATTTTATTTTATTTATTATCAACAGATGTTTTAACTGTGACGATCAGATAGATGTGTAGGTATGGCAAATCATTTTGAGCAACACAATTGTGTAACAACCAAACATTTTCAAATTGTTCTCTCCTGCATGACCTTCCTTTTAAAAGCAGTTATTTCTCTTTATTCACGAATTAAAAATCATACACTTAAGATGAGGTTTACCATAGATATACTGAATGTAAACCTGTATTTTAAATAGTTATAAGATTAGAATTTCAATTTTTTAAGTTGGTTGACTTCTGTTTTCATTTCCAGGAAATTTAGTATATTTCATAACTACATATTCATCTCCAATTCACCTTGAATTAGTTTAATAAACTTCCTATTTTGGAATCATTTTGAATTTACAGAAAAATTGCAATGATAGAACAGTTTATTTTTGTACACCCTCTACCCATCACCTAGTTTCCTCTAATGTTATATACTTATATAACAATTTGCCAAAACTAAGAAATAACTTTGATACACCGCTATTAAGTAAACTATAAATTTTATTTGGATTTCACCAGTTTTTATCAAGGATATCTTTTTCCTGTTCTAAAATCCAATTCAGAATACTACATTAAATGTTACTTGTTTATATTTTACCAATTCTTCGTAGATCTCAGTCATTATGTTAACAGAAATGTGGCTGATGAAGGTTCATACACAGAAAAGCATTGTTTTCCTTTTTGTTTGCTTTATTAATATTAGTTTCAATCCATATTCTCTTTCCAGGATTTTTTAAAAGCTACTTCATTTTATATTAGTTAATTTAGTCAAAACCACATAAGTAATCCATACATCCATTTAACTGGGTAGATCTAAAATGCAGTACTTCACGAAACAATGGCAGAAAAATAATTGCCAATGCTACCAAGTTAGGGAACTCTCAATCTACCTCAGCACATATAAAAAAATTTTCAGGATCTGGAGCCCTCAGACAAATGGACAGACTAAGGGTGCCATCTCCAATTAATTTCTAAATACCAGAAAAAAATATTTTACTTATTTTTAGATGAATGGTTATGAGTTCCATTTCAATACCTGAATATAAATGTACGTTCCAGTATTTTCTTCCTCTGTCCCCAGAGATTTGCTTGTGTATCCACTGGAGGGCCCCCACACCTCTAGGAGACTTCCCTACTTCTGTTGGCCTTCATTGGTGCTGGCAGGAAGTGAGAGTCCCCAGAGGGGCTGGCCTGCTGTGGTCCTTACCCCAGAGCCTCTCCTTCTAGTCCTCACCACTCAGGAATGCAACCTTATTAAACCAGACTCAGAAGCCCAGCGTGTCTGCTCTGAGTCACCGAAAATGCTCCTGAAATATGACATCTGCAGTGTTAGGGAGAGCAGGACTTTGTTGTGTGGGATTTAAACTTTCAGCAGGATCACAGAACGTCTGTTATTTCAAGTTGGACTTGATTATTTTTTTAAGCTGCCAGACGTTCAGACCATATAATATCAGCTTTCTTCAAAAGTAACTCCTTAGTTCCTTTTATGGTAAAGTTTAATACTGTGAACATATGGAGGGTCTGAACGTCTGCCAAATGTTTTAAAAGACAAGGTTATAAATACTCCGGCAGTGAGCTTTGTTCCTTAATGTATGGCTCTGTTACTCAGAGTCAACGTGGAAGATAAATCAGAACATAGAGCTGGCTTGGGCATTAATGTGATATTTCTGGCAAGTATTCACAGTATCTCATTTGAGAGAGGGAAAGAGAAGTAGTTGTTCTGAGGGAACATTAACAGAGTGTGCAAATTTTTTTATTATTTTATAAAAAGTAAAGAGCTGAATTGTAACTTAACTGAAAAATCTAACATGTAAATATTCAGTCCAATATTTTTACCAGAAAATTGTAGCTTAAATAGTCAAAATGATGCCCAAGGAGTTGGAGATTATCCTTTCTGGCCCTTTTCCTCTAGATTTGATTATATGTACCTTCCAATTTCTTTGCTAGTGTTTCTCCCTTTCCCGCCCGGCTCTGCTCCATATTATTTCCTAGGGCCCTATATGGAAGTTTTCTTCTACACAAATGTGGGCTCATCCCTGCAGACTCAATTCAAGACCTGCCCCTATCATCTCTCTGACTCTCCTGTTACTCTAGAAACAGGGCTCTGCAGACTTACCCTGGCTTTCCCCAGCATCTGGCACAGCTGGCCCCATTTGTAGCTGGACTGACAGCTGAAAGGGACCTTACCGATGTTTATAACATAAGATGCACCATGTCAAGACTCCCCATAATGCATCTTTGAGAGTAGGCCTCTGGAGTGGATAAACTACAGCATGGTATAAGGAAGGCCCTTTGCATGAACTTCAAGGTCACTAGGATAATGTTTAATAATGCATATCTTCCTCACAGTAAGTGCACTTCATATCCTGAATGGCTTAATGTACTTCCAAAGAGACTAAGTAACTGCCTGGACTTAGCTCATTTATGTGGTAGGTTAGGATGAAGGGCAGATAGCTAAAAGAGGAATCAGAAAAAATTAGCTAAGATTACTGTTTCCACTTCTTAGTCACAGATTCTTCTGTTTTGGCATGCCATCTAAGCCTAACTTCCATATCCCTAAAATGAAAATAATTACAAATTTCAATTGCTTAGAATATTGTTAGGAGACTCAAATCATATAATGCGTGAAAAAGCTTTTAAAAGCCTGGAGAATTCTCTTGTTATTTGTATTAATGAGCTGAGTTTTGCTGCTATAACAAAGAACCCTCAAATTTCAATGCCTTACAACCACAGTTTTATCTTTTATTTGTGATATATTTTGTCTGTCGATTGGCTGGAGCTCCATGTGTCTGTCCCAAGTGTCTTCTTCATTCCAGAGTCCAGACTAAACCTCTCCCTGGGATATTATGTTCTGTTAGCAGAAAGAGAAAGCAATAGTAGAACCTCGAAATGTATCTTGATCCATCTGCTCAGATGTGTCCTGTCGCTTTTGCTCAGATTTCACTGGCAAAATCAAGTTCTATTGCCAAACCTGACATCAGTTAGGTGGGGAAATATATTTTTCCCACAGGGAAGGGTACTAAGAAAGAGCCATAATGGAGATCAATGTAGTAGAGAAGACAATGAATATTTTGAACAAATAATACAAATATAAAACCAGGAGTGGAATTAAGACCCTGTCAAATCTCTTAGAGGTGTTCCTTTTTATTTTATTAAAAACATCTTTTTTTATTAAAAACATCCTCAAAGTCCTCCATTCCCAGCTTTAACTAAATCCATAGAAAAGCTAGCATGAAGTAGCCTAGGAAGAAGAAATCCATTGAAATAAAATAGAGATTCAATAGAAGATGTGGGCTTTTATGGAGAAAAATAGAGAAAAAATAACATTAAGGAGTGAAAAGGAGGTAAAACATCACACAGGAAAATGTTATCATCAGGCATAGTAAAGGAAATTTTATTCTTCATAGCACAAGCATCGGTGGTTCATTCTTAGTGGAAAGCAGTATTCACACACCTGTTATGTCAATGACTGTGTCACCTTGGATTAGACTCTGGGTCTCACTGAGCTTCAAGTTACTTGAGTACAAAATAAGAATTCAAAACTCTCAGTCGAACAAGATGGTGTCATAATATGCTCCAGGGTGCCCTTCCCACAAAGAATCTTTGAACTAGCAAAAACTGGCACAGTCATTTTTCTCAAAACTCTGGAAAACAGTTAAAAGGTTGAAGTAACTAAGGAAGTGCCAAATAAAGGAAATAAAGCTTTAAAAATGATAGGAGAAGCTCCCATTGTGCAACCTTGGTTCTGTGCCTGAGGGAGCAGAATAACCGCTATGCACATAATGGGGTGCCCATATGTTGGTGTCAATCTATTGGGTGGCAGGGTAAAAGACTGAACCTGGAAACTGATTCTTTGGCTTGCCCTCCGAGAACTTTGTCCTGCGGGTAAAGCAACTTGCAGACAGCTAAAGCAGTGTAAGAACTAAGTGAGTCTAAGTGGCCTGGGACAAGGGAATACCAGCTTTATGACATTTATTTTAGCACCCACATGGTGGCTGGTGGAGAGTCTATTTCATAGGCAGTACAGGGGACATTTGGATTCCTGTTAATGAGGGAATTCCTAAAGCCACAAGCAAGCACAAGACCAGGACAAGACACAAGCTCAGGAAAGGTGGAGACCATGCTGCAGATCACTTTGGCCTCAGGCTGATCTTCTCTGTAGGAGGCCTAAATGCTGAAGGAGAGCACCAGCCAGAGCAGAGCCAATTTGCAAAGATTTTGAAAGGAGTTTCCTGGTTTGCTTTGTTTTTTTCTTTGTTTGTTTGTTTGTCTGTTTTATTACCTCCTGGCACTCAAGGAAAACTCTGTCATATCACTAGCCGGACATAAACTTAAGTAACAGACAGCTCAGAGTTAACTAAATCTCAGAGTTAACACATTAAAATATCAAAATGCACAGTGTGCCACAAAAGATTACAAGACAAATGAAGAAACAGGAAATTATGGCCCATCCAAAGGAAAAAGATGAGCATTCAGAAACCATCAAAGAAGAAGACAAAACTTTGAACATACCACACAAAGACTTTACATCTAAGAGAATTTACATCTAAGAGGGCTTTCAAGCACCAAACCCTTTTGACTAGACAGAGTTATTGACATAAGTCAGTGAATTCCAGGAGCAAAGCCCAGCACTTAGGTTTTGCTTACTCATATGAGTTCAACTTCTGGAAATCTATGCCTTATTATCTGAATGCCTCTGGGCAAGTCACTTCACCATTCTATGCCTCTATTTGACATCTATAAAATGGTGATGATAGTAATCATACTAATACATGTGGTAATGAAAGAATTAAATTAATTAAACCTAGTTGTCTAGTACCTGGCACTTAGTTTAGTATTATTTTTATTAATAATAATAAAATTAAATAATTCTTTTTCAGTTTGAAATCATTGAACTGTTTTAGTAGAGATTCTTGGTTCTAAACAAGGGAAATCCAAGTCAAGCTTAAACAGGAAAGATAATTTATTGGCTTTCATAATTGAGAAGTCCATAGTTACATATGAATTCAGGCCCAGGAGTTAAAAATATGCCATCATCACCATCAACATCAGCATCACTACCTAATTCTTTCTCTCTCCATCCCTCTCCCATCTTTCTTCTTTTCCTCCTTCCCTCTCTTCCTCTAGTCCTCCTTAATTTGCTCTGTATATCTTTAATTCTATTTACCTATATATCAGCCTTGTTCTCTCCTGCCTCAGGTATATTTTCTTCTTGTGGCTGGAAACATTGCCGTTGACAGCAACAAAGCCATATCCTCAAAGTTTATGATGCAAAAAGAAGAAAAACCCTTATGTACTCATACAGGTTCTCAATTTCATGAAAGAACCTGTTTGAGTCAGATGTTCACCACTTGCACCCATTTCTGTGGTCAGGCAAATGATGCAAGCCAATGTGCTTGCACGACATCGCATGCAAGATAGTCCCTCCACATCCCCTGAGGGCGGGCAGGTATACTTCTCAATGGAGCAGACAGAACAGAACACAAACAACAGGCCTTCCCTGAAAGTACATACTAGATGGTGTAATTGTTGCTACAGTGTACGCCGTGCCTGGTAAGAATTTCTACACCTGGCAATCATCAATGACTTCGGAGCAGCAACTGTTCACCTTTCCTACACTAACCAATTCATATCACCTCCCACTGCAAATCTCAGGATATCTCTGGCTTTGAGGAACCCCAGATTACATTCTTATAACCCAAACGAGGAGGAGCCTAGTTTAAATACTATATTGATGTTTGGTCATCAATGTAATCCCTACAGAGTCTTACTCCTTAAGACTAATAAAATATCACTTTGGTCTTTTCATTTCCCTCTGCTCAAACCAAGAAGGGAATTGCAGAAATGTAACAATTATAATTTCCTACATATATTTTAAAAATGCAAAATAAGTCCGATTATAGTGTGTTATGGTGAGGAAGTTATTTTTAAAATGCATCAGTGGCTCACACACAGTGGGACCTTAATAAATGTTTAATAATGACTATATTAGTTTACTTCCTATAATTGTTTCTGCCATTAAAATGTACTTCTACCTTCTGGAGAAAAATGACAACTAACGCCTTGTGGGGTGGTGTGAGGAGAATTAAAATATTAGAATGGTCTACCATTAAGATGGGTGTGAAAGACATTTTTCTAACCAGTACCATAATAGCTCAGTAATGTGCACTTGTGACTTCCTCGTTTAATCACACGCACACTGCAATTGTAAGGACTGCAGAGATCAACCATTGGCATTCATCACCATTTATTCCTATTGTTCTTAGTGTTATGATTTATGAATTATTGGGGAACAAATCAACTCACCAAGCATTTTCATAGTACAACTGTGCAGGAATAAAAGTTACAGGTGGTGTGTCATCATTTCATAATGAAAATAGTGCCAGTCCCAATTTGTTAGGAAGGCATGATGTTTATGAAGCTGAATATAAAGCAGATTATGAAATTGTTGGGTTGTGATTGTTTAGTGTGTATGTGTGTGCTGATTTTGTAAAGGCACACATTTATATGGCAAACAAGAAATCACATTTTTGTGACACACTGACAGACATCCATTCTAATTAATTAATACTCCATTCTGAACTTAAGCACTTGGGGGAACAACTTCTGAATGCATTGTGTTAGACGGCCCACTAAATTCCTCACCTAAAAATACCTAGCGTGTCGCTATGCATTTGTGCTAACTGCACAAGCAGTCACCTCCTCTTTTTTACCCTTATTTTTTAACAGCAACATAACTGACATTCTGAAAAACAGCAAGTACTAGGAATTATAAATGGTCAGAAAAACAAGGAAAAATGGAGCGATCTTTCATACTTTCTCAAACATTATTCACTATCACCTACTCTTGTTTTCTTTTTACTGAACATAACTGTGTGTGCAGTATTAAGTTTCACTTATGACATTGCAAACTCCAGAGTTGCACACTTGTATACATCATTCTCCCCATTTTACTGGTAATTTAACTTTCTGAGACACTAATATGCAGAAGACTTGAAATCAGACCCAGTCTTCCAATCTCTACACCCAGGGCGTTTGGAGTGCGTAGAGGGATTGAAGAGTCCTGAAGAGTTCTTCATATATGATCGAACAAGATGTATATGGAGATAGCCGCGGCAAGAATGATGGGGAGCAGACAGCCTCGAGGGTTTTCCACATCATTTCATAATATTAGCAATTGAGAAACAATAGAGAAGCAGTGTGTGATCAAAATGTGACTTAGAAATATTACTCTGGTGATTAGCCAGTGGGAAGGATGGATTAGAACGCAGGAGAAATGGATGTAGGAAGATAAGTAAAAGCACTCCCCACCCCACCCCCCAAATCCCAGAATGG
>JAQZBX010058188.1:0-17794 GCA_029593785.1 Cabassous unicinctus
TTTTTAGTCTTTCAACAATGAGTACAATACTAGCTGTGTGTTTTTCATATATGGCCTTTATCATGTTGAGAATATTTCCTTCAATTCCTATCTTTTGTATTATTATTAACAAGAAAGAATGCTGTTTTCTCAAGTGGCTTTTCTTCATCAATATATAAGATCATGCAGATTTTCTTCCTTGATTTGTTAATGTGGTGAATTATGCTGATTGCTATTCTTGTGTTGAACCACCCTTGAATCCTGGGATAAAAACCACTTGATCATGATGGATAATTTTTAAATGCATAGTTGGATTTGATTAGCAAGTATTTTGTTCTGGATCTTTGCATCTGGGTTCATTAGGGAAATGGGCTTGTAATTTTCTTTTTTTGTAATCTCTTTATGTGGCTTTGGTAGTAGAGTGATAGTAGCTTTCTAGAATGAGTTTGTTAGTGCTCCATCTTGTTCAATTTTTTGGAAGATTTTGAGTAAGATTGTTATTAAATCTTCTTTGAATACTTGCTAGAACACACCTGTGAAACTATATGATCCTGGTCTTTTCATTTTGGGGATCTGTATGATGACCTTTTCAATCTCTTTACTGTAAGAATATGATGGGTGTGTTGAGGTCTTCTATTTCTTCTAGGGTCAGTGTAGGTGGTATGTATGTTCATAGAAATTTTTCTGTTTCATCTACATTCTTTATTATTTTGGCATAGAGTTGCTAATAGTATCCTCTTATAATCTCTTTTATTTCTGGGGAGTCAGTAACAATTTCCTCGTTTTCATGTTTTATTTTATTTATTTGCATCTTCTTTTTTTTTCTCCATTTGACTTTGTGATTTTTTGATATTTTGGGACTTTATGTATTCTTTCACCATGATTTTATTGGATAAACTTAAATCTGTTCAGATATTTCTTTGTACCACAATAGGTTTCAATAAATTTTGCTTAATTAAGCAAATTGAGCAGACTCAGAGAGATATTGTCTGGAAGATAGGTTTACAAGAAATAGAAAGGGAGAAGAAGGTTGTGAGTCTACACCCATATGGACATAACCTATGTTTAGGTGAAAGTGTGTAGTTGTGTATTGAAGGGATATGACAAGAGGATAGTGATATTATTGGGTTGGGTGGTTCAGGTTTGACAGTTGGGTAGAGTGGGAAGTGAGGGTTGAAAGGTCCAGGGAACTAGGGGTAGAGTTGGGAAACAGAACAGGTGAACCCTGGGGATTTGTAGGCATGTGGTTGAAAGTACAAAGTTGGGATTGCTTTTATGGCAACATGACAAGGAAGGGTTACTGATTTAGGGAGTTGGATGAGGGGGACATTCAGTACTGAACACAGCTGGACCAGGCTTCTAGGGAGTGTGTGAGTGATCATTCTGTTGTAATGTTTTGTATCAGTCAGTGGAGACCCACATAATGAGCAGGAAGGAGTTGGACTCCCATCCTTGGGAGGACTGATTTGGTCACAAATAGACAGATGGGACACACTTGACAGCATGGGCAGTTCCTAATAGGGGAGGACAAACCGGTGTGACAATAGCTCAGTGTTGTTGCATGAAACTATGAATATTTTCATCCAAGGACTGAAGCCAAGGGGCTGACATGGGCCCCAAGTGGAGGGGCAGGGAGGAACAGAATAGATTGAACAGGGGGTATTTAATGGTCAGTGGAGGTGTTCTACATGATATTAAAATGATGGACACAGGTCATGGTATGTATCATCAAAATTTATAAAAGTATATGGTCTAAAATGTAAACCATAATGTAAACCATTGTCCATGTTTAGTAGGTGTGTTTCACTATTTGTATATCAGTTATAACAAAGGTAAGATCCACATATAAAATTTATATTGGGAGGAGGAAAGGGGGTTGTTTTTGGATATTTGAGAGTTTCCAGTATTCTGTGTGTGAATTTGCTGTTACCTAAAATTTCTTTGAAAACTAAATGAAAAATAGTAAGACACTAAGGAATGAGTGGGGGAAGGTACCATGGTACAGACAGGACACCAGATACTGTGGTGATGAAAGGCAAAATGTCAAAAAACTTTTAAAAAATATTTTAAATTATTTTTTAATATCTCAATCTTTGAATTTTAGTTTATTTTTAGTTTTTAAATATTTTTACTTATTTTATTTCTTACTTTTAAACTTATCATTATTGTTTCATTTTCTATTAATTGTATTTGGTCATTGTAATGGCTTCATTTTTGAAGAAGCTTTGTATCACAGAAAGGTTACAACTGGGGTTGGGGAGGATCATTGGTGTGGGGTGTCTGTGATGGGGGATGCATGGGAGGAAGTTTACATGAGCACACATATAAGCTATATAACAGTGTTCAAATGTTCATGGGGTATTGTCACAGTGGATGGTAACTCACACAATAACCAAGAGAATACTGAATTCCCATCCTTGAGAGCTCTGCAATATTCTCTAAGGGAGCAGCAACAGTCCCCCAAGTGCAGGGGCAGTGACTAGTGAAGGAGGATGATCCACTAATGGGCCCTTGATATTGATTACTAGGCTTATGAGGCTTTGCTTTGGAAATGGAATCTTATCCTCTTGTTATGGGGTGCCTAAGGGTTATCTTCTGAGACCCTCCTTGTTACTCAAATATGGCCTCTTTCTAAGCCAAACTTAGCATATGAATGAATTACCTTCCCTCCAGCATGGGACATGACTCATGGGGATGAGTCTTCCTGGCACTGAAGGGTTTCTACCAAGCAACACCTAGCAATCCAACTGGAAAAAGACCTCAAATAAAAGGGGGGAAAGTTAAAGACAAATGAGTTTATAGGGCTAAGAGACTTCAAAGTGAGTAGGGAGGTCACTTAAGCACATCTCAACAGAATCTCATAGACTGCCAAAGTGGATGCTACCCCAAATATTGGAACTCCTGATGGCTCTGGAGACACCAAGGTCCTATGGTAAGCGTGGATAGCTCCAGAGATTCATGCCTTGCCAGTGGGTCCTACTTTGGAGTTTGTGCTCCTGAGAGTGACAAAGGTGGACTCAGTTATGTCTTCCTTACACATGGCTCATCTCTCCCTTCTATTTAAACCTATACTTGTTGCTGGAGTTTGTAGATGTACACCCAGAGACTCGAGTTTTTGGGCTGTCCATGTGGCAGCTGGGCCCAGAACCTCAGCAGAGTTGCAATACCTACTCTACAGCTCATTGGACCCACCTAGGACAACTGGTGGGGAGATGATAATGGACAATGGCCATCCCAGGGAATGGAGAGTCTGCAGCTGCAGGCAGGATAGTCCCATCCATCTTCTGCATTTAATTAGGGGAAGACTGGGTGTCGCCATCCCAGTATCCTCAGGATTGGGGGAAGAGTTATGGACTAGAGTGGACTTACAGGTATTCTACTATAGACATATTGTGATTCTAGCAATGGAAGAAATTACGACATTGATGTGGAGTCAGTGACCTGTGGAGGCTCTGGGGGCAGGGAGAAGGGAAAACAATTCTAGTATGGGGGTTTTTGGGGACTTGGGAATCGTCCTGAGTGATGTTGCAGTGAACAGATATAGGCCATTTTATGTCATCACATAACATGTAGAACTGCGTGGGAGAGAGTGTAGACTACAGTGTGAACTATGGTCCATGCTTAATAGCAAAGCTTCAGGATGCATTCATCAATTGCAGTGAATGTGCCACACTAATGAAGGATATTTATGTTGAAGGGTGTAGGTGGTGTGGGGAGTGGAGCATATGAGAATCTGTATATATTTTGTGTAACATTTATGTAATCTAAGTATCTTTTAAAAAATAAAAAAATAAAATAAGTAAAATATAAAGAGTAATGGTTCCATAACTTATTGAGTTGTATTTTGTCTGTTATTTTAAGTTTTGAACTTGAAATAAAGTTTGAAAAAAATTATAACATCTTAATGCAAACATGAGTATGGCCTTTAACAAATCTTTATAGTAAATAAACTTTATTGCAATAATGTGAGGAGATGTATGTGTAGCCTTGAGAATGGAAGGGAACATAATTGTTATCAGTGACATTTTTGGCATTAATTTAATTACAGCATTTCAATTTGAAACCTACCCCTGTTTTTTCTGCTGTTTGATACTGGGACTGGGTTCACCAAACTACATTTCATGTTCTGTCTTGTACTTCTTGACGTGGGGAACACTTGAGGTCTTTTGGTTGTGATCAAGAGACAGAAAAGAAGTTTGTTTTTTACTGTTTTTTTTTTCTAATCTTTAATCTGTCTTTTTTCTATTTGTCTTGAGAGATATGACATCTGATATTTGAGATAGCATCATTTGTAACAATGTTACAAGATGGCTTTACTTATATTGTCTACTTTTGAGTTTAGGGGTCACTTTCACTATTACTGACTACTTATATTTTACACTGTTGATAGATTCCCTTTGGTAGTATTTGTTGTATGTATGTATGTGTATGTGTTACTCTCATTGCAAAAATCAAGGTCCTTTCAAAATTCTAGATAAATACTACAAAGTACACACTGCATAATTTTAATATAGTTTTTGACAAACAATAAAAGTTTAGATATAATATGTAGGGATATATATTTACTTTAGTAATGCAATACAAAAACCAATGAAATGATTATCATCAAAATAATTTGGCTAAAACAACAGATGGGTACCCTTCAAAGGAGTCAGGTCTGACTTAGGAACTGTTACAGAACAGAAGAAATTAAGGAGAAATAATAGCTAATGGTAGCTTGAGGACTCTGGATATGATTTTGAAACAGAAAGAGACCATGTGAAATGCTGATTTCTTCATTCTGATAATTATATTGTGGATATATAAAAGACTAATATCAGGGAATATTGGGGGAGGGATACATGTAATAAATAATTTTATAACTTTCTTGTGTGTCTAAAAGTAGTTCAAAATAAAAGTTACAAGGTTCAGAGTAAGGATTATCTTTGAGTTAGGCAGTGTGGTGATTGAGAACAGTCACAAGACAGCACAGCAGTGCTGACAATGTTTTATTTCTTACTGTGGGTGGCTGTTAAACAAGTAATTTCATGTGTGTTTATTTTGTGATGATCATTTAAATGCTATAGTATTTTTGTTTGGTACTTCTATGCATTATATCAATGTCTACAATACAAAAAGAGATTAAAAACCACTTATGAGTCACTCTTGCAACTCTGATATTGTCACTACCTTTAAGTTATAAGGTCAATTAAAATCTTATAATCCCTTTAAACTAAGCCTTGGTCACAAGGAACCTGTGTAGTCACTTTAAACATGTCTTTGCATGCCTGTCTTGGGGAATCAGGTGTCAGATGTGCATTAACTGGTGAAGCTTGATTTCGGCCAATCTCCAGAAATCCAGGATTTTGGAATCCAAGGCCAGAACATTGCCTCCAATGGCAATGTTAAATATACTTCTTAAAACAGTAATCTGGAAAAAAAGAGCATATTAAACATTCAAGGAAAATCTTACAGAAAATAGTTGCAAAGAAATGTGACCAAGCAAGGAATTCTCTCCCCTACATGGTAATATTTTGGTTAAATTTTTTCATTTAGTGTGAAAAAATAAAAAGGTGGACAATGCCTAAGAAATATATTTAATATAATATTAATATTCTTCTGTTATTTGATAATTACAAAATTTATCTGAGAAATATAAGAAAGAAAACATCTAGGCAAATTATCTGTTAGCAACAAACCGACTCATTGTGTTTGTATTTGTATTTGATCATTGTATTTTTGTGATTGCCTCTGTAGGGCTTGTAAAGTAAAGTGAGATATACCATGTAAAGCACAGTACCTGTCAATGAAAACTATGGCATATAGAACAGTTATGAGTTTATAATAGTTAACACCCAAGGGCTTTCACCCCAAACCAGCTAAGGACATAAGTGTTTCACTAATCTTCCTTTATATGTAATGATGTAGATATTATGGTTTCCCAAATTGTACCGGAAGTCAGACACACTGTGGTTGGTGAACTACCCCTCTCTCACAGGAAATATTTATGTGTTCTGAATTTCATCAATGAGCACTTAATTGAGATGTACCTGGGTGATAGAGCTAATAATACTGACGATGGTGCTGAGAATAATAATTATCAGAAAACTAAACTACCAGGAAAGAGTTCTACTTATATGAGCACATTGAATACCTACAAGCAGGGTAGCAAGTGTTGAACCCCAGCTTATCTGTGATATTATACATAGCAACACACTGTTTCTAATAGTGATGAGATAACAATAAATGTTTGTTCAATGATGAAAGTACTTAATGGCAAAAAGAAAAAGGAAATCACCATTGTACTTTCAAAGTTACCCATAATAAAAAATTTTTGTTGTTAACATTTTATTTTATTTTATTGCCCTAATAACACACACTATTTTAAGGAATGCATCAAGGAATTTAGAACACAGTCATGAACTAACCACAAGGTGGCAGAAAGATGACATTAAAGCATTGCCATAGCAATTCCTACCAAAGTCTAGATGGAATCAGAAAATAACAGAGATTTCTATAGCTTTATGGATTTCTTCTCCCTGCAAAGACATATCAGGAAGCCAAGGATTAAAGAGGGAAAATCTATAAGGCTCAGACATAATCACCAATGGTTTATCAATACCTGAGGTGTAAGCTATTTAATCTATCAAGAGAAAGTCTGGTGAGAGTTGTATCTGGAGAATCCAAAGGGGGATTTTAAAGGGTCAGGGCACCATTTTTCTCAAGGAGTAATAGAATTGAGTTACAGTTATTGACTCAGGAAATCTCTCCTCTAAGAAGACTTTCCCCTTAGCAAGAAAGAATACTGTAGAACAGAGTCCTCAGATGGCATGCCCACCTAACTCAGTCCAGAAATTTAAAAAAGCCAAGATTCAAATTCCAATTGGTTTAACTCCAGGAAAACATTTATAACACTCCTCTGAATTGCCTCTGAGTTTGGGGTGTGGAGGTTGAAATATACATCAATTAAATAGGCAAGTGGAAAAAACAAACTTATGAAAACCAATCAGTTTAGGAGCAGAATAATCACTTATGGGGTATACACAAAGTTAGTGACAGAGGATTTTAGTGAAACCTATAGGAAAAGAGAAAAATCTCACTGATTCCACTTTGGACTGAATGAATGGCATTTTTCCAGAGGAAATTGGAACTCAGCTTGTCACTAGAGTAACCATCACAAAGCCCAGAATAGATACAGGATCTTTTAGGTGTAGGAGTGTCTTTAACTTCTAATCTTAGATGCCAAATCATGACGCATAATACAGAAAACAACATAATGATAATAACACTATTTGTACTGTAGTTAATTGCCCAAATAAACCAATCATTTAAATAAATAACTTTTGAAAATCTATTATATGCTTCCAATTATAGGTATTGGATAAATATTGATGAATATGATATATTTCACTCCCATGTGTTATGATAAGGCTGGAGTAGGAGCTGATAGTAGTTGCTGTTGTCATTTTTGTTGTCATTACTGTAGACATAATTTTAGTTAATCTAGTGATTGCTTATTACTTTATATGTTAAGTATACTTCATGATTATTTGGCATACATGCTTACATTAAGTTCATAAACTCAGTCACAAGGAGGTTCTACCCTAAAATTCTAAAATACCTGCTTAATTCATTAATTTTCCAGCTCTCAAACATAACAACTCAAGCTTCTCCTCTCTGCTAAACCTTTAAACAGCCTCTCTTTCCTCCTCAATAACTAATGCTCTCCTTGCTCATACTTGCACTTCGAAAAGTAGCAACTCTCAGAAGAGAACCAACTTGTGTTATATAGGCTCTGCCTTAGCTCCTGTTACCTTTTGCTATTGTTTATGACCAGGTTTCTAAAGAAGGTCAACCTCTACATGTCTACATTTTTTGATACACTTCTACCTTCAAGGCTTATCATTCTGACATCTTCGCCATTTCTCATTCATCAACAGTTTCCTCTTTCTATTGAATTGTACTCTTGAGCTTATTAGTACCTATAGCATCTTAAGATGGGGTAAAAAAATCTTCTTTGACAAGGTTTTAATTTCTTAGGCTGCTCAAGCAAGTACCATAAAATAGGTTGGATGAAAACATTGGAATTTATTAACTATGGTTTTGAGGCTAAAAAAAAGTCAAAATCAAGATTTCATCAAGGCAGTGCTTTATCTGGGGCTGCCAGCTGGCAATCCTTGGCTCCTCTGTCAGATGACAAGGCACATAGTGACATGAATGGGTCTCTCACTTTTCTTCCTGATTCCATTAATATAGCTTTCTGCTTCTTGTGACTTTCTTTCTCTGAGTCTAAATTTCATTCTCCTATAAAGAACTCCCTTAATAGGATTAAGAAACATCCTGATTGAGGAGGGATACATTTTAATTGAAGTAACCTCATCAAAAGGCCCTACTTCCAATGGGTTTTCACCTACAGGAATGGATTAAAGTTAAGACCTTGTTTTTCTGGGGTATGTATTTTAATCCTATTATAAATTGCATTTGATATAATTGATTTTACTTCCTTCTTTAAATAACTTCTTCATTTCTGCCTGAAGTGTCACTTCCTTTTAATGCATCATATTACATTTTTAGTCTCATTTGCTTCATAACTGACACTAAGATCCAAGGGTTCAGTATCAAATTTTTATCTTTTCTACATGTTCTCAGTTAATCCTGATTTATTCTGAACTCCAATTTGATATATCACTTTAAAATCTAATAGGCATTTAAATGTATCTTGTCATCAACTGAATTATTCATTTCTCCTGCAACAAAATGTCACTTTGGCAATCTTCCAAATCTCAGTACACAGAAATTCCAGTTTCTAGCCCCCTAGTCCCAAACCATTAGGTTATCCTTCATTCCATATTTTTTGTCAACAACAATCCTAACAAACCTTTTAGGCTTTTCATCAAAAATATACCAGAATCTACCTCTATTAATTCAACTTTGTCAAGCCACCTTGACAAGCCACCTTGACTTTGTCAAGTCACCTTTAATTTTTGAAGAATTCTACATTGTTTTCCTGTGCCCAGCCTTGCTGATGTCTCTATTCTCCACACTAGAGCCACACTAATATCTTTTGTAATTTAAAAATCTTCATACTACACCTCTACTGAAAACACTCCAAGGGTTCACATCTCACTCAGAATTTAAACCAAGCACCTCCAAGTACAGTTGTAGGATCACACAGGACTGAAAATATGAAACTCTTTGTCACAAAGGGTTTCTTGATTCATCTAGCCTAGTATGCTGCTGTTTCTGTAGTACAGAAAGCTGTATGTTAGCTCTCTCTTATTTTAAATATTAAATATTTTCTTATGTTTGAATAGATAGACAATCTTAAGTCATGCACACATTCATATTTGTCTTAATTCAGTTCATTCACTATATTAACATTTGAAAGCAGATGAAAAAAAAATCAAAGATCTAACAGTCTGGTGAAATTCTTTAATAAAAGGTATAGTAAAATTGTGTGATTTCTCCACTTTGCCACTTGTGGATTGATATTGTTATACTTTTTTACTACACAAGTAATCTGAATTTTATCACCAAATGTATGGTAGTTTTGGGGAATTTTTATTTGTTGCTTTTATTTAGAGTAAATATAGTTGCTGTGAACTCTGAATATCTGTTTCTCCTGCCCCTTCCCCAGAATCAGGGACTAAGACAAAACAAATCTTTTAATTTATGTAATAATAAATAATTTTTATAGTCAAGAAATATCTGCATAAATCATGAATTATATTGTTTTAGCCTAATGAGGAAGCATCCAGACAGAATGAATCTTCCTAATCACCAAAAATTAATATTCTTTGATAGCTGACCAAATAGTCTATGATGAAACAGGTCATACAAGAGTTTCTTAAGAAACATATTCATGATGGAAACCTCTTTCCACATTGCTGAATCTCTAAGCATCACTTCTTGCTACTTTCTAATCAGATGAGCATCATGCAAGTGTCTTTTTTAATTTTTAATACTTTTTTAATGTTATTTTAAAAAATACTTTAGCTTATATAAATGTTACATAAAAATATAGGGGATTTCCACATGCCCCACCCCCTACTACTCCCCCACTTTCCCACATAAGCAACATCCTTCATTAGTGTGGTACATTTGTTACAATTGATGAACACATATTGGAACTTTGCCACTAAGTATGGATTATAGTTTACATTAAAGTTTACACTCTGTCCTGCACAATTTTGTAAATTATGACAAACTATATAATGACCTGTATCCATTATTGCAAAGTCATTCAGGACAATTACAATGTGCCAAAAATGACACCATAATACACCTGTTTTTCCTTCTCCTTCCCCTCAGAGCCTCTGATGGCCACTGCTAGTGGGCCCTACTTTGGAATTTACACTCCACAGTATGACACAGTTGGACATATTTGTTATTTCTTTACACATGGCTTTTCTGCCCCTTTTATTTGAACCTATAGTTAGTACTAGATTTGATAGGTGTATATCCAAGAGACTTAACTCTTTCAGCTGTCCATGTGCTGATTGTGCCCTGAATCTCAAAAGAGTTGTAATACCTTCACTTCAAGTCATTGGACTCACCCAGGACTAACAAGGAGGTGATAATGGACAACACCCATACCAAGGAACAAAGATAGTCTGCAACTGCAAGCAAGATAGTCTCATCTATCTTCCCCATTGTGTATAAGCCCCATTCCAATTACAGTCAGAGTAGGTATCACCATCCCAGAATCTTCAGGACTGGGGAATGAATGATAGACTAGAGTAGACTTGCTGTTATTCTACTATAGACTTATTGTTATTCTAACAAGGAAAGAACATTTATCATTGATGTGGAGGCAAGCATCTTTTTGAATATCCCATGACATCCTTGATTCTGAAGCTGTAAATCAGTGGAATAAGTATGGGTATGCCAGTGGTAGAAAATGCTGACAATACCTTGTCCTGCTCAAGGGTGTGCAATGACTGGGACAGAACAAAAGTGTAGGAGGCAAATGTGATAAACAGGTTGTAAAAGTGGTTGTTCACAAGAAGAGAAAGTAGGTAGATGAAATAATAAAAGATTAAGATGAGCAACATGAGTGTAGAGCAGATCTATATCAGGGTTTTGTACAAGTGTGTATTAGCAAAAGCCAGTTTGAGAACTGCAGAATTTCACAGAATAAAAGGTTGCTGCTGTTGGAGCCACAGTAGAGGACAGTCATGGAGATATGCATGAACTGAAAGTCATCAAAATTGTTACAATTAAGGCAATAACATCCAAAAGGTCTTTAGGAATGGATACTTAAGGAGGTCATAGACAGCCACATATCAGTCAAAGGCCATAGCCTATGAACCTCATAAGGTTCAGAATAATGCTAACCCAATCGTGGTCAAGCAGAGGAATATCTGGATGCCACAGGCAATGAAAGAATTCATCTTTTCTTCAGACAAGATGTCAATTAAAAGCTTTGTGACAGTGGTGCAAATGAAAAGGATGTCCATGATAGATGACTTACTAAACAGGAAATACATGAGGATGTGGAGGCAGGAGTTCAACTGAATCAAAAATATCATGACCATAGACCCAAGATGGTGAAGTAGGGACTGGTAGGTTGCACTTCTCCTCCAGTAACCTCAGGAAGACAGCAGAAATGCCAGGCACAGGGGAAGCCATGGGACTGCTCTGCTGGGTGTTCAGAGTGTTTGGCTGGTGAGTGGGGTACTGCAGGCTATTGGCAAGAACCTGGGAATGGGGTGATCACTGCAGGCAGCCAAATTCAAGGGGTTTAGTTGGGCAATGAAGAGTGAGAGGGAGAACTGGTTTTTTTTTCCCTAACTCTCCTCTTTTGGGTACACAGGAAGCAGCAGGGCTTTAGGGTGACAGGCATACATGGGCAACTAGCGAGGAAGAGCCTAGCCAGACACCAGTAACCTGAGGGAGAGGATGTTTTTTTTTATTTCTGTTTTATTTTATTTTTTGTTTCCTTTCCTTCTCATCCTTTTTATTGCTTCCTTTCCCACATTTGTTCTATTCATTTTTATTTTCCTTTTTTCTCTTTTTATTTATTTTCAGGTAAACATGGGCAATTTAAAGATTCCAAATAAATAAAAACAAGGGTAAAAAAAAAAACCCACATTAACACAAAGCCAAACAAAAATAAAATTGTAGGCTAGAGAGAGAAATTGAGCAACAGAGTAATCCTATCAAAATAAACAGATTTTGAGACATCAATAAAAATTGACAAGGCCTACTAAGAAACAGGAAGTTCTGACCCAGTGAAAGGAAAATCTAAAAAGCCAAATTTGGAACATGTAATCAAATATGTCCACCCAAATCTGCTTAACTATTTCAAGAAGATGAAGGAAAAGAAAAAGGATATAAGAAGCTTCTAGGTGAGCAGCAAGGATGCCCACTGTCACCATTCTTATTCTGCATTTTTTAAGAAGTTCTTATGAGACCAGATAGGCAAGAAAAATAAATAAAATACAGGCAAATTGGAAAGGGAGAAGTAAAACTTTCACTCTTTGCAGGTGACATGATACTATTTACAGAAAATCTTGAAACATATACAAAAAAGCTACTAGAGCTAATAAATGAGTTCAGCAAGGTGGCAATGTATAAGATCAACATCTAAAAACCAATAATGTTTCTATACACTAAGAATAAACCTCTGAGAAGGAAATCAAGAAAAATATTCTATTTTCAATAACAACTAAAAGAATCAAATTTCTAGAAATAAATGTAGCTAAGAAAGTAATGGACATATATACAGAAAACTACTCAAGATTGCTAAAACAAATCAAAGAAGATCTAAATAAATGGAAGAGTATTCCATGTTCATGGATTGGAAGACTAAATATCATTAAGATGGAAATTCTATTAAAATTGATTTATAGATTCAACAAAATCTCTATATAAATTACAGCACCATTTTTTGCAGAAATGGAAAAGCCAGTTTTCAAATTTATTTTGAAGGGTAAGGGATCCCAAATAGCCCAAAATATCTTGAAATAGAAGAATTAAGTTGGAAGTCTACAGTACCTGATTTTAAAGCATATAACAAAGCTAAGTTGGTCAAAACTGCATGGTATCAGCACGAGGATAAGCATGTTGACCAATAGAACTGATTGAAAGTTCAGAAAATAAACCCACACATCTATGGCCAATGGTTTTCTGACAATACCACCAAGTCAATTTAACTGGGACAGAATAGTCTCTTCAACAAATGATTCTGTAAGAACTTGATATTCATATCAAAAAGAATGAAAGAGGATCCCTATCTCATGCCCTATACCAAAAATTAAATTAATTGAATATGGATCAAAACTTAAATATAAAAGCCAGGACAATAAAACTCCTAAGACAAATATAGGGAAGTATCTACAAGATCTTATGGTAGGAAATTGTTTCTTAAACTTTACACCCAAAGCATGAGTAAGGAAATAAAACAAAAATAGGACTTCCTCGAAATTAAAAAAAAATTGTTATGCTTCAAAGGAATTTTTTAAGAAATTGAAAAGGCAACCTACTCAATGGGAGAAAATATTTGGAAATTACAAATCTGGTAAGGGACTAATATCCAGCATATATAAAGAAATTCTACAAATCAATAATGAAAAGACAAAAAATTCAGTTAAAATTGGGCAAAAGTCTTGAGCAGGCACTTTTCCAAAGAGGAAATACAAATGGTTAAAAAGCACATAAAAAGATGTTCAATATCACTAGTTTTTAAGGAAATGCATAACAAAACTACATTTGTACAGTATATTTTATTTCACACATACTAGACTAGCTGCTATTAATAAAACAGAAAACTACAATTCTTACAGAATGACGAGAAATAAGAACACTAATTCCCTTCTAGTGAGAATGTGTGGAAATGTAGAATGGTGTTACCACTGTGAAGGACAATTGGGAAGATCCTCAGAAAGCTAAATAAAGAATTGTCAAATGATCTGAAAATCCTACTAATAGATATATACCCAAAAAAATGAAAGCAGGGACACCAACAGATAAATGCACACCAATGTTCATAGTGGCATTTTTCACAATTGACAAAGATGGAAGCAACCCGATTATCTATCAATGCACAAATGAATAAATAAAATGTGGTATATATAAATGATGGATACTAGTCAGCTGAAAGAAGGAAAGAAGTACTGCATTGCAACAGCATGGATGTACCTTGAGGACCTTATTTTAAGTGAAATAAGCCAACACAAAAAGACAAGTATTTCATGATCTCTCTGAAATGAATTAAGTATAGTGAGCAGACTTGTGGAGGTAGCATCTGGAAGATAAGTTCCTATGAGATAGAATGGGAGAAGACAATGATGAGCTGATGCTAAATGTAGGCAGAATTTATAATTAGGTTGATTATGATTATTTGTAAATGAATGGAGGTGATGGTGGTACAGTGACATGAGCGTAATTAACAGTGTTGAAGTGTGCATGTGAACATGGTTGAAAGGGGAAATTTTTTGTCACACACATTGCTAGTAAGAATGTTGGAAGATAAATATAACATAGTGAGCTCTGGGGTGGATTGTGGTAAATAATACAAATATAAGAAATTTATTTCAGGAGATATAGCAAAGGTATATCACTAGTACAGGTTTTTGATATTGGGGTGGTATATGGGGTAAAATGGACCTAAAGAATATGTTTATGGGATATAAATATATTCTTATTGTAATAGAAATGTTTTCTCAAAAGATAGGTGCACACAGTAGCTAACAAAATATTAAACTTCCACCCTGGGGAAGTCCTGCTACTTTCACAAATAAGATGACAAAAGTTTCGAGAATATAAAAGCCTTGCCTAAGAAAATAAAACAGACCAGTATGCCTATTTCTCAATTCTAATACTTAAGAACCTTATTCTTGTAGTAATTAAATTAAGCATAAGTATAATTAATGCCAAAGAGTTACATTCTGAACTCCTCTTTGTTATTATATGTGGCCTCTCTAGGTCTAAACCTAATGCTGCAAATATACTTACTACCTTCCTCCTGATGAGGAACATGACCCCCAGGGAAGTGCCTCCTTGTCTTCTTGGCACTTAGGGTTTATTAAAAGGTGTTAGTCATTGATACATTTGGGAAAGGACCGTGGACAAAAGGGGGAAATATTAAATAAAACAGTATTTTATGGCTAAGATATTTCAAAGCGAATTGGGAGGCCATTCTAGAGGTTATGCTTATACATATCTCAGGCAGATTTCACAAACTGCCTCAGTAAACAAAGCTTCAAACAAAAGTGATCCTGAGGGCTCTAGGGACATCTATACATCATAGGCAAGGCACAAGACCTCATGAAATCAAAAACAATTTCTCAGTGAGCCCTATTTAAGAATATATGAAAATCTGTTTCCCAATATAACGTAGTTATACTTATTTATAGTTCCTCCAATCATGAATCTTCTCCTTTTATTTGATAGTTTGGTTTTCAATATACTTAAATATAATTCTCAGAGACTTAAATCTTTGGTTTGTTCAAATGCTGGTTGGGTCCTGAAACCCAGCAAGGTTGCAGTCAGCTCCTACTCTCCAGTTCTTCAGGCTTGCTCTGGACAACTAACAAGATGATGATAGAAAAGTACTCTGATGGTTAGGTAAATGTGTCAACTCGGCCATGTAATTGTGTCCAGGTGTTTGGTCCAGCAAGCACTGGGCTAATTGTAATACACGAACATTTATGGACTTTGGTCACCAGTGACTTTACTGGGTGAATAGCTGATTACATCTGCATCAATCAGGGAGATCGCTGTCAGCAATGGGTGATGCTTTTATCCAATCAGTTGAATACCTTAAAAGGAAAGGTGATTTCAACATTCAGAGAGAATTTCCCAGCTCTTCTTTGGACAGCCAACTTCTCCCAGAAACTCATCAAGGACTTTTCATTGGACTTTCATCGGAGCCCCTGGTTTTCTGCCTGCCTGTGGAACGTGGACTTGTGCATCCCCACAGTCACATGAGAAACTTTCATAAAATCTCATATTATTGACAGGTATCTCCTGTTGATTCTATTTCCCTAGAGAACCCTGACTAGTACAAGTTCCATTCCCCAAACAAAGAGCATCTTCAACCACAAGTCCAACAATTATTTTCCTCTGCACTGTAATGTCTAAGTTTCATCTCAGGAAGATGTAGTCAGAGTGGACATCATCCCACATCCCTCAAGACTGAGGCATGAACAAAAATAAAGGAAGAGTATGAACACCAACCAAAGCAGATTGTTATTGTAGTTATTATCTTGTGTTGAGTAAATTGTAACATCAATATAAAAATTATATATATATATATATCATGCCCAAATTTGCAGTTATGGCCACCTGAGAATTGTAATGTTAATTCGGTAAAGACAATGCCAGTAGCCTGACTTTCCAATGGAAGTCCCAGCAGGATAAAGATTGAGGATGAAATTCTTTTCATCATTTCCATTGCCAGATCCAGGGGAGTAGGAATTCACAAAGATTAGGGTGGAATGTGAGAGAGCACATTCAATATATGAGAACCTTATGATGCAGACAACACCTCAGAGGATACTGGTCAGGGTGAAAATTTCAAGGATAGAATGCTAGAGGAAAATAAGCAATCCAATTCAAAAAAACACATCAAAACAATGTCTAGACCTTTAGGTTTTTTCTGTTCAAGAACAAGCATTTTTATATTATGCCTATGCCCAATCTGCCATAGTAGGTTGTTTTAATTGCCTAATAAAATTGACATTCTTTATATCTGGTGTAAAGATTTTACCCTCTCTTTCCTGTTCACTTTATGTTTATGATTTTGATGAAGTTGCTCAACACATGTAGAACTAGGTTAATATTGGTTGGAGTAAAGGATGATTGACTGACTTATTTAATGAAAGAATGATTAATGTTGAGCAATATGAATAACCTATGTAATGAAGAGTTAGGACAGTTGTCGGGGCTTCATGACTGTTCCCTATATTTCTGTTATTTCTAATTCATAGAACATACATTTAAGTCACTTCAATTTTACTTGCACTGCTTCATTATCATCCTGGTATATTTTTCTTCAACTAGTTTCTTTATTCTCTAAATCATCTGCAACAGAGCATCCAGATTTACACCCTTCAAAAACCTGTTTGATTATGCCACTAAGCTGAGTCCATGCCTTGACTGAATTTCTTCTCATTGCTACTGTGGCTCTCAGGAAATGGGTTGATGCAGTTAAAAATAAAATCTTTGGCAGCTTAAAGACATCTCACCAAGAGACATACAGTAGCAAGTACTTAATCAAGTGAGATGACTGCCAATTTTTACCTATATATTGAGGACAAAGTTAATGAAAGTATTAAGACACTGGGAAGTAAATTATGTATGATATAAGCTGATATAAGAATATGGCAGCAACAGGCCACAATTTAGAAATAAATTTTCATCCCTAAATCATTACAAATGGACTTAAGATTTAGATGTTAAAAAACAAAAGAAAAAGTTTAAGAAAAGTAATAATGCACAACCCCTCATAGTAGACCTTATTGACTGAGCATCTATCATGAATCTTGGAAAACCTAGAGTCTCAATCAAGGGTACAACCCAGAGGAACACCACAATTTACTTGTTTCTGCCATTCCTAGGAGAAATGCCAGGTACCATAAAATGTATATCTAGGGTTGCCAGATTTAGCAAATGAAAACGCAGTGTGGCCAGTTAAATTTGATTTTCATAAAACATTGTTTTTGCATTTGTGTGTCCCATGCAATATTAATGATACACTTATACTTAAAATAGTTTGCTTTTTTTTTTTTTCAGTGCTGAGAGGGAAGTATATTTATTTATTTATTTTTAAAATTTATTTATTTTTTTATTGTGGGTAAAAATAAAATTTTTCACAATACATACCAATATT
>JAQZBX010058189.1:0-17794 GCA_029593785.1 Cabassous unicinctus
AGAGACTCAGCACCCAAATGCACACAATGAAGTTCAGTTAACTTTTTTGTCTCTTATGTACACAATCCATACATTAAAGTTTTTCTTACATTTAAAATTTCAGGAAATCATGTAAAACCTAACATTTCCCCTTTTAACCACATTCAGCTACATATTTCACTGCTGTTAATTATAGTCACAGTGTTGAGCTACCATGACCACCATGTATTACCAAAACATTTCCTTTGTTCCAAATATGAACCCTGTTCATTTTTTTTTTATTAACCCTGTACATTTTAAGACGTAATTTCCTGTATTAGTCAGGCAAAGGGTTACTGAGGCAAAATAGGAAAAATCTTTTGGCTTTTATAAGGGGTATTTGTTTGGGGTTGAAGCTTACAGTCACAAAGCCTTAAGGAGTCCAACACAAGGTACCATAAGAGGTACTTCCTCACCCAAAATCTGTTGCCACATGTTGAAGCAAGATGGTGGGCAATGTCTGTGAGGATTCAGCCTTCCTTTTTCCTCTTGAGGCTCCGTGGTCCTAGCTTCTCCCAATCTCAGCTGTAGGCCGGCATAGGGCTCATCTCTCTTCCTCTGGAGCTCATTGCTTTCTCGGCTCAGCTTCTCTGTTCTCTTCAGAAGGTCAGCTGTAAACTATCAGGCTCATCTCTCTTCCCGGAGTTGCAGAATCCTCTATATACCTTATCTGTGTGTCCACGTCTGTGTGAGAATCTGTTTTATCAGCCCTCCAAGTGGATGGGGACTCAGCCCTGCATGCCCTAATGACATGGTCAAATCAAAGCCCTAATCTTAACATAATTTAATCAAAGGAATCTCAGCTGAACCTAATACAGTCAAAGAGTTTCATGCCCAGAGGAACAGACCAGTTTACAAAAATAATCAAATATCTCTTTCTGGAATTCATAAATAATATCAAACTAGTACACTTCCCATTCCCTAGCTCCATCCCTCTACCTGGTAACCTATACTATAGATTCTGACTCTATGATTTGGCTTATTTTAATTTTTTCATATCAGTTTGATCATACAATATTTGTCTTTTTGTGTCTCACTTAGTTCACTCAACATGATGTCTTCAGTGTTTCTCTATTTATAGAAACGTCATTCCATTTTGTGGCTGAATAATATTCCACTGCATGCATTTGTTTAACCATTCATTGTTTGATGGACACTTGGTTTGCTTCCATCTTTTGGCAATTGTGAATAATTCTGCTATGAGCATAGGAGTGTAAATATCTGTTTGAGTCCCTGCTTTCCATTTGTTGGATATATATACCAAGTGTGGGATTGCTGGGTTATATGGTAATTCTCTACTCAACTTTTCTAAGGAACTGCCTAACTTCCTTCCACAGTGTTTGCACTATTTTTCATTTCCACCAGCAGTGGGTGAGTGTTCCAATTTCTCCACATCCTCTCTAATACTTGTAATAATCTGTTTTGTTTTTAATAGCAGCCATTCTACTGGGTGTGAAATGATATATCATTTTAGTTGTGGTTTTGATTAGCATTTTCCTGTTGGCTAATGATGTTAAGCATCTTTACATGTGCTTTCTGTTGATTTATATATCTCCTTTGGAGAAATATCTGTTCACATCTTTTGTCCATTTATTAATTGGCTTGTCTTTTTGTTGTTCTGTTAAATGACTTACTTATATATTCTGGATATTAAACCTTTATTGGACATGTTTTCCAAATATTTTCTCCCATTGTGTAGTTGATGGATGTAGAATGACCGAATACCTGAAAGTAACTTGTTTCTCTCCTTATTGCTAGGATAAAAAGGAAATAATTTTATGTAAATTAAAAGGTAATGAGATGCAACCCTTTCTTAGTCGCAAATTCCACTTTTGGAGATCAAGAACATCATGTTGAAGCAATGAACTATGAAAACCAGCTTCAACCAGTTGGCCTGGCCTGCACGGAAGAAGCCCCTTGCTGTCCTCAATTCAACTTGCTTAATTAACATAGTAAATTTCCCACCCTGGGGTGGAGTTATCCACCCTTGTTTTGATCATGCAATATATGTGCAAGCATGATTTCCTCAACATACTAATCATACAATTATATAACTACCTATTTATGTTCATCTATATGCATAAAAGCTAATGCACAATCAAAGCAAATGCCAAGTAGTAACTTAGGTATTTAAGCAAGAGTAAAACCTCAGGATGGGGAGTCGGGTCTGAGTCACTTTAGACTGACCTTGGCTCCGACATCTGCAGACGTAATAAATGTGAGTTTGCCTAACTCTCATGTTGGAGTTTTCTTCGTGCCATCTCTGGTTATCCATAAAGGCCCTGCTTTGAGACCTAACATAAGTTGTCCTTTTACTTCCACAATAAAGTTCTTTGAGGCACAAAAGTTATTAATTTTGATGAGGTCTGATGTATGTATTAGGTATGAGATAGGGGGTCCTCCTTTTTCTTTTTTTTCTTTTGCAAATGGAGATCCCATTTTCCTTGCATCATATTTTGAAGAGACTGTTCCTTCTCAATTGAGTGGTCATTGTCCCTGGGTCAAAAATCAGTTGAACATAAATGTGAGTGTTGATTTCTGAGTTCTCATTTCAATTTGAATGTTTTATATGTCTTTCCTTGTGGCAGCACCATGCTGTTTTGATTACTATGGCTATGTAATAAGTTTTAAGATGAGGAAGTATGAACCATCCAATAGCATTCTTTTTTGTCAGTATGAAATTGTACTACACAAACAGTGAACCTTAAGTTAAAGCATGGCATGTAGTTAATAGTACAATTTTAAAAAATGAGCGTTCTTCAATTGTAACAAATATTCCACACCAATGTAAGGTGTTAGTAATAGGGTGGTGTTTTAGTTTACCAAAGGGCTGCTAATGCAAAGTACCAGAAATCTGTTGGCATTTATAACGGGGATTTATTTGGGGTAAAAGCTTACAGTTCCAAGCCATGAAATGTCCAAATAGAGGTGTCAGCAAAGTTGTTTTCTCACCAACATCAGCTAATGTTGACCCTGGTGTTGGTGTCACATGGTGAAGCAAGATGGCCACTGATCTCTGAGAAGGTCTCTGCCTTCCTCTCCAGAATCTACCATATCGTGGAGCTCAGCTGTATGCAACCCATCATAGGGCTTGTCTCTTTCTGGAACTCAGCTTCTTCAAAAGCCTTAAATCATTTTTGTAGCAATGCTAAGAACAAAATCTCATAAAAATCAATTATAGGCATCAGTTTGTCTTGGCAACATTCCCCACTGCCTGTAGACCTTTGAAACCTACAAATTATCTGCTTCCAACAAAAAAGGAAGGACATACATAGGATAAACATTTGCATTACTATAAGGAGAATTTTGGAGGGAAAAAAGTGTCATGGGTTCCCAACAGTTCAGAAAACCTGCAGGGCATACTCCATTAGATTTCAAAGTCTGAGAACCATCCTTAAAGAGATGGTTACTTGTCCTTGGGACTTCATGGGGACCCATTATTTCCACAGGCTAGCCAAATGGCCATAATTTCAAGCATCTTGGTGACAACTGGGCTCCAGACCTCACCCTCCAAGAACATTAAGGTGATGATCACACTTACCCCAATCCCTGGAGGACACTCTCAACCCCTTTAGTACAGTGAGGTACTGATAACATTATGCCAAATCTCTGGCATTTAGGCCCAACCCCCTCAACACAGTGGCATGGTGACCTAACTCTCACCAATCTATGAGGAACAGGCCCACCTCCTCAGAGCATTGGGGTGGTGACCTAACTTTCCCTAACCTGTGGGGAAGAGGCCCACATCCCTCAGAGAGGTGGGGTGGTAATTTAACTCTCTTCAAACACCAGGGAATGTGCTCCACCTTCTCTGTACCCTGGGGTGGCCAAACTCTCCCTAAACAACAGGATGGAACATTCAGCCTCTTCAAATGCTGGGACAAACTCACCCTTTCCATACACATGGCTGGGCCGCTCTCTTGGCCCAAGCTTCCATGGTTTTCCTCTTGATACTCTTTGCCCTTCCATCTCTCCCTTCCCTGTCCCTTTTAGTCCAAGCATACAATAGTTTCATTCAAAGAGATCTCACAAAAATCTTGTTTGTTTAGCATGTAGGAAACAGGGGTCCAAGCTATCAGACAGTAAGACTTCCCACAAGTCTTTCTTGGATAACTGTATTTCCAATCTTGACTTACAAATTCTAAGTTTAGTTAAACCTTCACGTGGGCTACTCTGCAATTTTACAACAAAGATCGCCTTTCCTCCAGTTTCCAATAATAGCATCATCATTTCCTTCTAAGGCCTCCATGGAAATAACTTTAGGATCCATATTCCTACCAACAGTCTCTTCAAAGCAATCTAGGCCTTTCCTATCAAGCATCTCACAATTCCTGAAAAAAATAAAATTTATGCCTTTTGGGATTTGCAAAATTCAAACTACCATAGGTGTTACATGGGAATCTTGTATTTTGTACATGTTGTCCTATAAACCCACAACTTCTCAAATATGGAAAAAAAAATTAGGAAATCAGTACTTTATAGTAACTTCTCTGATTCAGATCTACTTTCCTAAGAGTTATAATGAAAATTTATAGGGAAAATATTGGGCTGTTTAAGTTTATTATATCAATTACCATCACAATAATACACAGAATGATGTAGCTGGTCAAACTTATTATCATCCTTCTTCCGGGAACACACATACCTGTATGCTCATTAGAAAAGCATGCAGGTACCTCATTTGTAATGTGGAACATTACTTACTCAATTCTGAATTCATCCCTGTTCATCACTATTTGTTAAGCTGCAAAACATTAATTTTGATGAGGTGCAACCTCCCTCTCTTTCCTCACCAAAAACTAGCCACAGCTGATAAGGGAAACAAACACCTGTACTTCATTAACTCAGTTACTATTATGAGCAGATGTGCTGCTCCTTCTCCCAGAGAGAAAATGAAGCACAGTGATTAAAACTTGAACTCAAAGTCAGAGAGCCTAGATACCACATCTAACTAGCCACAATCATCAACTCAGATGAGGATGGTATATAATTCTCTGAAATCCTAATAACAAGACCAACTATTACAACCACACATAGAACGCCTACTACATGTTTTCTTTGAACTAAAATGGGAAATTTAGGTGGTGTATTAGTCAGCCAAAGGGGTACTGATGCAAAATAACAGAAATATGTTGTCTTTTATAAAGGGTATTTATTTGGGAACAGGGACTCATTGTCCAACTGATGTGGCCCAATCAAAACCTTAATCATAATTTAATCACGTAAGAGTGAAACCCCTGAATCCAATACAATCTAATATACCTAAAGGAACAGACCAATTTACAAACATAATCCAGTGTTTATTTTTGGAATTCATAAATAATACCAAACTGCTACAGGTGGTTTATGTCCAAGGTCATACAGCTAGACTATTACAGAGATTAAGTTCAGACTCTAAAATTTAAACTCAGCCTCTGTAATGTACCCAGCACATCAGATCCCCTCTATGTAACAGTGTATTCTAAAAACTGGGGCTATAATATATGAACTAGAATGAATAAGAGGATTAGCACACTTATCCTTGTGGTGGACCCAATCAGATGATGGCTCATTTTACATTAAAAATGTCAGAATAGATAAAATAAGTTTCTTCTGCACTTATAGATGAAAAGAGTAGTCTAAGAGACATTTAGTAAAATCAAATTTTCTAAGAAACTTGAAGTTTTATGTAGAGAGGAAGGAAAAAAACTAATTAAAATTAAGAATACTATGAAATATACAGGATATATTGACAACATAATAATAGTCCTCACAAATTCTTTTGGGAAATGTTAGAATATTGTAAAATGATCTAAATCTTCCTTCTCAATAGAAGTTTAGAGACAGATAAAGTATGAAGAGTAGAATGATGGATAAGAAGAGTGTGATCAAGGTAGGAAGTCACATAGAATAGTGTCACTCACAGCCTAATTTAGACTTCAATATTTTTTTCTCATCCCACCCAAGACTACTAATCTTCCTCCACCCTAGTGATAGCTGACCACCTGGGGACTAAAGTAATGTGCCTGTGTAAGATAAGCATTTATAAGCCAGTGTATTTGTCAGGGTTCTCTAGGGAAAGAGAACAGACCAGAGATATCTATAAATATTATGAGACTTTATAAGATTGTCTCACATAACCGTGGGAGTGCGCAAGTCTAAATTCATTGGTCAGGCTGCAAGCCAGGAACTCTGATTAAGCTCCTTGATAAATTCCCCAGGAGGATCTGGCTGGCTGAATGAGAGATGAAAATTCTATCTGACTGCTGAATATCACTTTCCTTGTAAGCCTTTCAAGTGATTGAATGAGATTTCTCTCATTGCTGAAGGCAATCTCCTCATTTGATTGTATATGTAATAGCCATAGATGCAATCAACTTACTACTGATTTAAATCCACAAAATATCCTCACAGTAACAATTAGGTAAGTGCTTTCTTAACTAAACTACCAGGCACCATTACCTGGCCAACTTGAACATGAGCCTAACCATCACAGCCAGTTAAGGTATTCCTTTATAAATATTGACTATGGTGTACTTTAAATATTTTAAATCTAAAAAAAGCATATATTAATGGACAGGAGTTTTAAAATTACATATTTACAACCCAAAATATTTCTTAATTTTTCTGTCTTACACTCCCTTGCTCAGCAAAACAATTTATGAAATTTTTTATACTTGCATTTGTCAGATGTTTTCTTAGTCAACAGGAATTGTGAAAAGGGCTATAAAGTAAACATTAATAAGAACAACTGGTTAATAGTTCATTAATAATTGATCAACTTATTTCAGTGAAATTATCATATATATTTTTATCATGTGTCCTGACAATAAGCTTTTGTGACCCTTACAAGGGAAGAAATATAATTACAAGTCTCGTTGAAAGATGGCAGCTAAATCTCAGTCTTAAATCCGAAGGTCTTTTTCCAAACTTGCCTATGGGTCATAGACTGCCGTGTCAAAAAAATGTTCCATGCTGTGCAATTTGCAGTAGTTATGATCCAAGGAAGGCCAGTAGCACCTGCGTATGGTAAGACTGTGCAAACCCAATTTTGGGTTCCATTGTGGGCATGGGTTACTGCAAAGTCCCCTGTAGAAAGAGGAATTGACCAAAGTGCTATGTGTGAAAGGAAAGATGTTTATGGGGAACAATAAGGGGGAGATCATGATGGTCTAACAGTGTACAAGCAACATTTCCATTAGTAGATAACAAAGTTCTATGAGGATGCTTCTAATAAAATGCATTTTCCCTTTCTAAATTCTCTGAGTTTTCTACAGTGACCTCAAAAACCAATTTAGGCATAAAGATAACCCACATAGACACACATAGGGTTCCAGCTATTTGCTGTTCTGATTGGTTGCCTTTCTAACTTTACCTGTCAGCTTTCAGGGAACCAATGGGGAGGCCTTTTTGTTTGGAGTTTTCCAGGACTTTTTTGGGATTTGGGACTTTAAAACTGGGTCTCTTGACCAGAGTCTTTGATAGACTTTATTCTGACCAGCTGCCTTCCCTGTTTCCACTGTACTAACCTGCCTCAACTTCTCCCTCAGAGAGTTTACACCCTTATTCTTAAGGAAAGGCAATGGTCATTCTTCTGTAGCTGCTTCCTGCTGGTTAGTGGCAGTAGTCTTTGCCTAATGGGGTGTGAAACTCTCTGGCTATTCTACTGAAGTTGAGGGAAGGCAGGTCCAGCACCATTGTTGGAACTATGAAATCCCTGCGTAACTAATACCTTGTTCTGGAAGACGTTGATCCAGGAAAAAATAAACATAGTTAGAATTTTGAAGCTACATGGTCCTACGAAAAGGATAAATAAAGAAAATGGTGGTAAGTGTCCCCAAAAAGTGGGCCATCCAGGGCATACTGAACCATGGGAATGGGAAATGCCAGGTGCCTCCAGAAGCTACTACCTCCCAAAGCTGAAGGGCTTGATCTTGTAAGTTTCAAATGCTGTCTTCTATGCTGTTGGTTAACAATAGGGAGAGATTGTGGTAGACCTGCTTGGTTTCCTAAAAACTGCCACTCCCAGTTCCCACAGCAGTAGTTATGCCTAAGACAGCTATAAGAGGTATGAAGAGAGGCACTACCCTAGACATAACTCACAAAGACAATATACACAACAATAAGATAAGCATATGGAAAGGAAAATAAAGACAATACTTAAGAGTGTCATTCTTTTTTCTTATAGGCATATTCATTAATTACTTGGAAAATGAAGTAAGTTTACCAAGACTTTTAGTATGTTCAATATCCTTCTGCATATGATCTAGAAAAGAAGAGATATTATCATATTCATCAGGTTTATAGGTACAGTACTTAATACTAATCAATGCACTAATTAATACACAAATTCCTCTTTGAGCTGCAGTAAATAGATCTAAGCTCCAGGTTTGTAATACCATACATATTGTCTTTCCATGGGAGCAGGCCATAATGCCAATTGTGTCTGTTTAGGTTCTACTTACATTTCTCTGGTAATTATTGCTCATTTTGTATATCCTTCACACAGACAGCATGCTGCAGCACCATTAGCACTTGGAGGGAAGCTCCAGTGTTTCACCGGCCTGGTGCATAGTGCCCTTCAGCACTATGAAACAGAGCATGTCTGGAGGCAATATCCATTGTAAATCTGGCCTTTAGAGCCATTGATGCCTGCCGCAGGAGTCCAAAACAACAAAGTACTTCCCATCCACTCCAGGAACATATCCAGAGATGTGGTAAATCCTTTTATTATTTTAGATGTCATAGTGACCAACCTAACCAATGGGTACTGAGACCTATTTTGAATGCACACGAGAGTTTGACAATACTTCAGTCTATCTCTTTTAATTTTTATATACTTTCTAAATATTTCCAATGCAGTTTGTAACATATTAAATGAACTTAACTATTTTTAGTACTTTACTTTTTATTTCTATACCTTTACCATAATTACATTAATTAACAGGTATTTTACTTTAGCAGTACAAGAAAAACTACTTTCTTCATTATTTAATGGAAACCTAAGATTCCCATTGGAATCAAGACTATCTTCCACCTACCAAAATTTAATATGCAGACTGAGGTGGCCTCTGACAGGTTTCCCTGTTGTAAAATTACTTTTTGTTATCAATAACAGTTCAGGTTTCTATTTAATAATGGTTTCCTGTAATTAGCTGTTTAAATATTTTAGTTGAGAAAATGCTTTTGCAGACTTCCTATAACTAACCATAACCACATAAACTAGTTACTTTATCTTTATGTAAGCTTATTAAATTAGTTAGCAACCAAATAAATTTACCTTTATCCATTTAAAAATCTTGTCTTACATCCCTTATTCTGTTCCATGAAAACAAGTCATTTTACTTTAGGCCAGATCTACATTACCTTCTTTAACTTAATTTCATTAAGCGTGAACTTACAATTTTCATTATATTAAAGATTTAATACATATAATGATAATTTATGACAGACCTCAATTTCATTAAACACAAACTTACAATTTTTATCATCTTAAATATTTAATACATACAATGATAATTTATTTCATTAGTATCCTATAATCCTAGGGAGATTACACCCAAGGTAAATAAAATTGGAACACTTATAGTTTATGGAAGAAATATTCTTATTTTTCTCTTTTCATAGGAAGCTGAAATCTTTTTTTTTCTTTAATAAAATTTTAAAATTGTGAAAAATCTTAAAAGCATACTGATTGCAAAGTTCTGGAATATATTATAATTGTTTAATTTGCTTTAATTATAATTTAGAAATATCTTTACAAAGCTATCAAGGACTTTTTCTTTACTTACTGAAATTTGGTAATTGGATCATTAATTACCCTCATTTTAAGGATGTTGAAAGGTTTAAATTGGGGAATTACAGGATAAATTATGATTCTTAATTTCACAGCCTAGTAGAGTTTTAAATTAAACTTAACATTTCCCTACCTTATCATACCTAGTCCTTCCCCCATAGCTCTTGTAAAGAGAAACCCCTGGTGGGCCTGCATAGGTCAAGGAGTTTAGGAAAAGCTTTTTTCCTCTTTCCTAATAGTTTCTATATTCAGATATCTATATGATCTTTCTATCTTGCTTAGCTTTTCTAATTTGGACTCTAGGAATACTTATTTACATCTGAGCCCTTATTGAATTTCTAGCAATTTGAAGAAATCTCTTTTAAGAATTTTCATTTGTATATTTGATATTATCATCCCATTTACCGAATATAAAAACTGAGCTAATAGGCAGCCACAAATAGAGTTAGTCGCAAAAACACAACTCACTAGCATTACTTGTAATTTCCATTTTCTTACAAAGCAAGTTTAACTGTAAAATAGTATTTTATTCAAAATGTCCCTTTGAATGTTATTTCTAATTAATGTAATCTGCATAGTGACCATGCAGTTTTGCAGAAGAATTTTGTTCTTTTTAGTTATTGGCTTATAACCCATATTGTTCCCAAAGCTTTAAAACACAATCTTCATCATTTTCCTTTTCTTCAGAGCTTTGCTTATTTCCCATTTCAACGTTGGCTTCAGATGAGCAACAGTAATTCCAGTATATATTCACTGAGGTCATTGAAGTCTCAGGGAAATCTGGTTTATCTCATGACCTGCTACTTTCAGGATTCCTGATGCTCAGGGTGGAAGGTCCCCCATTCCCCAGTCCTCAGAGATAACAGGATTTCACTGGACTGGAAGAGTGGACATCCAACCCTGAAGGCTGAGGATTCCACCAAATAACAATCTCCTCAAAATTTGCATGTTCCCTCTGGGCTCTTGCCCAGAGTAGGTAAATTGGAATCCACACCTGAGTAGTCATAAGAGAAAGCAAGGTTATTGACACTAGTATAAGGATAGGAGTCAGAGGTGTCTCAAATTTGCCTTCCCCCAAGCCATGGGTAGCAGAAGTTGCCATGGATACAAACAAGGAGAATGGAGTAGTTACCATTACAAAGGTTAGGCCAGTTCTGAAATAACCATATGCAAAGGTTAAGTTCTGTTTAGAATTACCATAAACAAGGGTGAATCTGAACCAGTAGTACTGATAAACAAAGGTAAATTAGTTTAAGATTATCATCACAACAGTGGGTCTAGGTTAAATCTATCCAGTTATAGCAATTTCAGATATTATCCTTTTGTGCTATTATATTATAAAGTCATCTATATAATGATCTTAACTCTGAGTTACAGTTTCTTGTAGGGTTTAATTCAAAACAAAATAGGTGCTTTCACTTATTAACTAAGCAATTAAACTATTTTATTAGTGACATTAATGTTCCTAAGTTTTCCTGCTTTTCCAGCAATTGAACTAATTCCACTTGTGTTGTACTAAAGGGCACACCGTCGAGGGTTCATCATTTCTTCCACCTCCCATTCTTCTTTCTCCTCATCTGCGAAGTCCATTGGATTCCAAGCCTTAGGGTCCCACCTAGGGGTGGTTAATATCTTCCAGACCTGAACTCCAGGCAGCCTACAATGCCTAACTTGAGCATATCTATAAGCCAAGGTTTCTAACTGATTATCAACTTGACACAAGTGATTTATTAAGGAATTTTTCATCTCTGCCTGTACAAGGTGTGTATCCCTTTCTAACTTAAACTTTCCTCTATGTGGCACACAGACAACTTTGCCACTTGTTCTGCCTTGATAGCTACCTGCAAGACTCCTAACAGGGGCCAGGCTAGAGCCACAACTATCTGGCAGTCTCTCTTTTCCTTATTTAAGTACAGCTGCTCTACTACCTGCTGTAGCACAGCCAGTAAATCTGCCAGAGATTTTAGGGCATCCCCATATCCCCTCAGCATCACTGCTTATCTAGGAGGCAGTCACCCGTCCCTACATGGATGTTGTAGGTCAAACTGGGATTTACCCCATGGTTTCTCCTTTCTCTGAGCTTATGCCTGCTACTGCCAGTGGTCCTTTGGTCTCCTGGTGCATCAATTGTTCCAACACAACTCCTGAAGGGCACAAATTGGTGCAGTTGTGAGACCAAAGAACACACCTGATACTGAATCAGGCATAAACTTTATTGTGACTTATGAACAGGAAAGACTTGCCAATGACAACTCATTGGAGAATGAAGATAGAGATGGAAAAATAAGGGTTAATATAAGAGGTTTCAAAACAAGGACGTTCCATAGGGTATGAGAACAGAGTTTCTGGTAGGGTCACATGGAGTGTGCATGTGGGTTCTGGTGATGTTTTCACTATGCTCGTAGGATGGATGTTTACCAAGGACCTTTACTGCTTTGGGAGGATTATACTTTATGATAATATATATACATGCTCTCCTCTCCAGGGAGGGTTGTTAACCTTTAACTCATGTCTAGGTCATGCAGGCAGCTACATGCTGAGGACTGAAGGCCCTGGGTCCCCACAGTTTATTTTATTCAAAATGACTTAGTCTCAACAGTTGTCTTTCATTAGATTGCAGTAATATACCCCTATTGGATCTGTTGCAAATCTAACTTTGCAGCATATTTTTGTCAGCCACGAAAATGTGGCTGACACACCTAATTCATGACATGTGATAAAAAAATATTTCTTCTATAGTGTTCCACTTTAACTCTCAGCCTTATGAATACTGGACTGATTTCATTTGTGTTAACCATGTGTATTGGGCACTTCCCCTTTCCTGGTCTGGGAGTTGCAGTACTGGATTCCTGATTTCCAACCTAATTTTAGTTTCTATCTAAACTTTTCAGATATTTTAAATTTGGGGTTATTTACTTATCAGTTAAGACCACAGTTTTGGAAATCCTGATCAACTGAATAAAACCCACTAATTGAAAGACCTGGGAAAGGGTGGAATTTCCTCAAATCCATATTTTAGTTCCATGGGATTCCTCAGTTGAGAAAAGCATCAGAAATATGCCTCAAGTTACAGACAATACCTTTAATGACACCATTAAAGCTGCTGAAAATTTCCAATTTGAAGTAAATAACTTAGCAGAATTAGTGTTCTAGATCTGAAGGTCCCTAGATACACTTACAGTGCCCCAGGGAGACTCTTTCAAAAGAAAAATGTTTCTATATAAACCAAACTGTGAGTATAGAACAATCTTTAAAAGACATAAAGGAAAGAGTAAAACTATTGGATGAATTTGGCTTTCTCAGGGCTTTGGACTCAATCAGTACACCTCAATCAGCAAAAATATAAAGAAATACTTTACTTCAAAATTTGAATTTACTAAGGTCAAATATATCTATATATATGAATATATATACAATAGAGTTGCTTGGGTCCGAGATGATTTATCACCAAACTTTTATACAGACACTCAATACACACATGTGTTATACATAAATACATATACATATTAACCATAAAACTTACTTCTGCCACATTTTACATTTCTTTAGTATGTCGAGCTCTCCTTTAAACTGGGTCCTTTTATTTCTCTGTGACTCTGCTATGAAAGCAGCAAATAGATGTGGAAGGTCTCTGACTGTTCCATGAGTCTTCCATACAAAAGATTCTTGTAGGAAAGCTTTTATGACAACACCTTGAATTAAAAGGACAGAAAAAACCCAGGGGGAAAAGCTCCCATGGGCACTGTACAGCAGCCAATGCATGAGTAGTTATAACTGCAGAAATAAATCCCATATTATTTTACTGGTCATATGGAGTTTTAAGCCTTTGTTTTCTTTTTTTTTTTAATATCTTCAGGGTTATGATTGGAATGTTTCAGTTACTCTTATACAATAGCCCTGATGAAATATTAGGGATAAAGTTTTCTCATCATGCCAATATCCTAGATAAAGCTATTCAACGTCTATTCACTTATGTTTACCGTGTTATACAATACTCAATAAATGTCGAAATCTTTATCATCCAATTTGATCAATGTGATAAATGTATAAGAAGCATATTAGGATTTTCCTCATCTACATAGAATTCTGGACTTTAGGATGGATATTTGGAATATGTTTCTAAATATTTACTTACACCCATTTAAAACTTCAGAGTCGTGTACACTGTTTTGTGATGCTAGCTATCATTTCTGTTTCTTGGTATAAAGGTAATGGTAAGAAATAGGACAATATAACAATGCATAATCATTTTTATTTATTTATATGTTTTTATTTTGCTTTTTAATCTTTTTTTTTTCCCTGCTAAGGGGAAAGGGAGAGTGTCAGTAGAACCTAAAAGGAGTAGAGTTGATTTAGTCTTGGCCCTTAGTTTGGAGCAAACAGTTCTCAAGGATACATGAAAATCGCTTCTTATGTTATATTTTACCTTATAATATTATTTACTTTAATTACACATTTTCATGCTTCTTCACTCCAACTGGGGACCTACTATATTCTATTTAAGAGAAGTCAGATTTATATATTTACTAGGCCCCAAACACTGCACAGTCCTTGTATTTTTCTTATAACTTTCCACATCTTTTGAAAATAATCATTTATTATATATTCATTAACATACAATATTTACTTAACCCTCTCTTGTTGTAGGATACTGACTGATAGAACTACTTAATTGCATAACCTGGATATGTATGTAACAATACTGGATAAAATTAAATGAAGAAACAGGTGGAAGAATTAAATATTCTTTATCAATTATTGATGCATAAGGCTACTGTGGCAGTTGGAAGTTTTTAAGTACCCCAGAAAATACAGTCCTTAAAGCTAATGCATTTCTGCACGTGGAAGCCTATTGTAGGTGAGACCTTTTGGTTAAATTACTTCAGCTAAGGGCCTTTGACTAGATTGTGTGACTTGGAGTGGGTTTTTTTTTTTTAACAACTTTACTTCAAATCCCCAAAAATAAATGCACAGGAAAAGGCAGCTCAACATGTTATGGAAACATTATTCTTAAAAGAGTTCTTTTTCAGGCAATTTTATCTTATCTAATTCCAACTTTTAACTCAGTTGTTCCTCTCGTCTTTGGAAAGATACACAGATGAATGACACAAGTCTCCTTATTAATGAAAAAATTAAGTGGAGAAAAAAATGCTTAATCATATTCATATCTCACAAAATTAAACCCCGTATGCTTTTTTCAACCTTTAAAATTAATATAGTACCAGCTTTGCTTTTGCTACAAAAACATAACAATGCTGTTGTTAGCTATAGTCCATAAATTACATTAGCTATATTTTCCCCATTATCACTACATTCTTAAAACCCTGTAGGAGGAGAACACTCCTATATTCATTTTATTAACCACAATCTTCATCTACTTCCAAAATCATTGTTATGCATTCCTAATATTATCCTCCAGCTATCCTCCAACTAACATTAATTTTCCTAGACTACTCATTTCAGACAATCACATGCATAAATGAACAGTGCTACATTCATTACAATGTGTTACCATCAAGTCCAACCATCACCATATATTTATATTTGACCTTATTAAACATTCTACATACATCCAGCATCTTCTTTTCCTTCTCATCCCACATTCCATCTCCCACCAACCTACATTTCATAGTCCAACTCTGTAAGTCTACTCATTATATTTAGTTCATATCAGTGAGATCATACAGTTTTCATCCTTTGTGTCTGGCTTATTTCACTCTTCATAATATCCTCAAGGTTCCTCCATGTTGTCATGTGCTTCCCCAACTGATTCTTCCATCATATGAATATATCACATCTTGTTTATCCATTCATCGGTTGATGGACACTTAGGTTGTTGCCATCCCTTAGCAATTGTGAATAATGCCGCTATGAACATCAGTGTACAAATTTCTGTTCACGTCCTTGTTTTCAGTTCTTCTGAATGTATTCCTAGTAGCAGGATTGCTGGATCATATAGCAGTTCTTTAGTTTCTTGAGGAACTGCTAGATTGTCTTCCACAGAGATTGCACCATTTTACACTCTCATCAACAGTGAAGGAGTGTTCTATTTCTCCACAGCCTCTCCAGCACTTGAAGTTTTCTGTTCTTTTAATAATAGCCATTCTGTATAGTGTGAAATGACATCTCATTGTAGTTTTGATCTGCATTTCCCTAATAGCTAGTAGTGTTGAATATCTTTTCATGTGATTTTTGGCCATTTGTATTTCCATTTTAAAAAAATAGCTGTTCAATTCTTTTGCCCATTTTTAATGGGGTTACTTGTCACTGTCATTAAGTTTTGTGAGCTCTTTATATAACTTGGAGATCAATCCCTTATCAGATAGATGGTCTCTGAAGATTTTTTTTCCATTGAGTGGGATGCCTTTTTACTTTCTTAAAAAAGTCTTTTGAAGAACAAAAGTATTTAATTTTGAGGCAACCCCACTTATCTACTTTATCTTTTATTGCTTGTGATTTGGGTTTGGGGGGGTCTTAATCCTCTTACTGGAGTCTTATAAAAGGAAGAATAAAAAGACATACATACAGAATAAAGACTGCAGAGACAGAGAAGAACCCAGAAGCTGAGAGAAAAGCCTCAGTAGCTAAAAGAAGAGAAGAAGCCACTTTATGCAGATGCTGAAAGCAATGAGGCAGGGAGGACAGAGGAGGGATTAGGGAACACGATGTGTGACTCATCACCCACAGCTCCAGCTCATCATCTCCTCATGATGCCTCGATTTGCACACTTTCATGGTCTCAGAAATGTAAGTTTGTATTTAAGCTAATCAATCCCTATTGTAAAAGCCAACACAGTTTTGGTATATTGCTCCCGAGAGTTTTTAACAAACTAAAATAGAAATTGGTACCAGGAGAGTGGCGTGCAGCTGCTAAGCAAATACCAAAAATGTTAAAATGGTTAAGAGGAAGATTTTGGGAGAATTGTGAGATGTTTGATAGAAAATGCTTAGATTGCTTTGAACAGACTCTATGTAAAAACATGGATGTTACAGAAACTTCCAATGAAGCCTTAGACAGAAATAGTGAATGTATCATTGCAAACTGGAAGAAATGTAACCCATGTATTTTAGTGGCAGAGAACTTAGCAAAATTGACTCCTGAAGTTAGATAGAAGGCAGCATTTGAAAGTAATGAGTTTGGCTATTTAGCTGAGGATATTTCCAAACTAAATGTGGAAAGTATGGCCTGGCTTCTCATTGAAACGAATAGTAAAATGCGAGAGGAAAAGGATGAGCTGAGAACTGAACTCCTGGGCACAAGGAAACCAGGAATTGATGGTCTGGAAAATGCTGAGCTTCTGGAAAATGAATTCCCAGAGAGTAGTGCCCCATGTGAAGATTTAACAGAACATAGAACCAGCCAGTCATTTCAGTGTAAGTCTGGATTGGAAATGCAGTTATTCAGGATGGATCTGTGAAAAGTCTTACTGTCCAATGGATTGGACCCTGCTTCCTGCATGCAAAATCTAAAAGATTGTTTGAGATCCACATGAGCAGAATCACTGCCAGCCTTGAATAAAAGGGGCAGAAGAGGTACAGAATAAAGGAAAAATGACTTCAAAGGCAGAACCATGGAAGTTGAGGTCTGAACTGAAGTCATGTTCTCCGGCCAAAAGAGCCAACTCACCCACGTGTGTGGAAAGGGTGTGTATACCCTTGAGCGTGAAGAGGGTGGGCCTTCTGCCTATTTGTTCAAGAGGAGTGTTGCTGCCCCAGACAATAAGTCAGTATGGAAAAAAATGATAGAACAGCACAATTAGATAGCCTTTGTAGATATATTAAGATGCATAAAATTACACACGCAAAAATTAAAGGAAACCTATTCTTGCAAGCAGGGACAATGTTTTTAAATGTTCATTATTAGGGCATTAAGAAAGACTCAATCAATTTAAAGCACAGATCCCTGAGTACAGTAAATTTAAGACAAAGATTATATATGTAATATATATTATATATATGGAAATTAAAATTACACCCTGCTAAAGACCTATTTTAATGAATA
>JAQZBX010058190.1:0-17794 GCA_029593785.1 Cabassous unicinctus
CAAATTTATTCCTCACAGTCTGGTTAAAAGTTTGTCTTTTGGACATTTCTGGCATGGGTGGGCAGTTCTTAAATGGCAAATCCATTATAGCATTTCAATCTCTCTAAGCCTTTGTATCCCCTCATCTACAGTATACTAGAGTAAATTGAGCATCTTGACCTCAGGCATTGTAAGCCACCTTTTGGTCCTTGTTTCAGCCAAGGACCTTCACATACTCTTAGGACCCTTTCTAAACCTTTGAGCTGCAACATTGAATCCAAAATCTCTGCTTAGTGGACCCAAATAAAAAAATTTGATCTGATGCAACTTTATATTCCTTCCAACATTAACCCATATCCTTAATATCCATTCTGAAATACATTCCCCTGATTTCTGCCTATATAAATTGGAAAATTCATGCAGTTCTTTTAGAGTATAGTGTACTTCTTGTACCTTCTTCAAAGGTTACACTTTGTTCTTCACCTTTGGGGACTTGTGGTGATTTTAGTCTAGTTATATGTCTGGAAGAGAAAAGGGGTGGTTATGGAGAAAAATTAGAAGTATTTTGCCAGCTAATTACCTCAGGGCATTCTCTTGGAGTTTCATCTGGTGAGACAGGATTAAGCTCTTTAGGCATGGGTTGGATGGTAGACTACTCAGGACAGGGTGGATGTTGGGTGATGGTTTCTTCAGAAAATGGAGGTGGTGGAAACTCCTTGAGGCAGGATTGGTTAGTACAGGCTTGAGGCTGGGTGGTAAGCTCCTCAAGGAAAGGAGAAGTTTCAGGTTCTTTGGGACAAATAAAAAATTAATAATATATAACAAATAAAATACAAAAATAATAAAATAAAATAAAATAAAAACTTTTTCATTCTGTTTTTTATCACCATAAGATGTTTTGTTTTACATACAGTGTCAATTTCTTCCATGTTCCCCAAGTGTCATGTTTTATTTGCTTTATCTTCATAGAAATTTTAGATTACAGAAAGCCACATAGAAAATATAGAGGATCCCCCTTACCCAGCCCCCTCAACTCTCTCCCACTTATGCCTATTATTAACATTTTACATATGCATGGTACATTTGTTATAATTGATGTACAAATATTGAAGCATTGTTACTAACTATGTTCACTGATTTACATTTTGGTTTCCATTTTGCACCATACTATTTCGTAGGTTTTGACAAAATTTAAACTGGCCTGTATCTGTCACTGAATGATCATGAAGAACAATTCCAATGCCCTAAAAATGCCCTATGTTCCATCTATACTCTTCTTCCTTCCCCCTCCCCTCAGAATCTAGGGTAACAAATAGGCTTCAATTTTTGAAGAATAAGGTTTATATTTATATGCAATAATATTGAGGGCTTGCCATATTGGTCTGTTTTCTTTTATTAGGCACTGCCATGTTCTTGAGAGATTCTTGCCTGTCTAATTGAGAACATAGAAGGACTTCCCAGGATGAGAGTTTATTACTTAAATGTTTATTGTGTGGGTCTCTACCCACTGAGGTAACACTATGACAAGATGAACACTTTCATATTTCATAGAAGCATGCCCCAGTTGTCCTTTATCTTGCATATCCCTCACACCCAAAACCCTAAACCAGTAACCCTTCCCTGCCATATTTGCCAAAGGAACATTCCAACCATTGTAGTTTTAACCACAGAGCTACAAATCCCCAGAGTTCACCTGTTCCTTCCTCCAGCCCTCCCCACAATTCCATGGATAGTCCAACACCCTGACAACACTACGCCTCACATTCCAGTACTGTTGAACTCAGTCACATCACTACATTACCATCACCTCCACCCACTTCCCAACCCCCTTCTACCTTACCATAAGTCTTGCCCAAGTTGAGCCTCAACTCACCACACTTTATTCCCTTTCTGTCTCCTGATAACCTATTTTTTTAGATTCTGGCTCTGTGAGTCTGCTCAATTTGCTTAAGTCATATAAGTGAGGTCAAGTAATATTTGTCCTTCAGTGACTGGCTTACTTCATGCAACATAATGTCTTCAAGATTCATCCATGTTGTCCCATGTGTTAATAATGCATTTATTCTTACAGCTGAGTAATATTCCATTGAGTTTATATATCACAAATTGCTTATCCATTGGTCTGTTGATGGACACTTTGGTTGCTTCCAACTTTTGAAATAGTGAATAAAGCCACTATGACCATTGGTATGCACATATCTGTTTGTGGCCCTGCTTTCAATTTTTCTGGGTATATCCCCAGAAGTGGGATGGGTAGATCATACAGCAGTTCTACAGTTAGCTTCCTGAGAAACTGCCAAGATGCCCTCCACAATGACTACACTATTTTACATTCCCACTAGCAGGCTCCACAGCCTCTCCAACACTTGTAGTTTTCTGGGCTTTTTTTTTTTTTTTTTTTTTTTTTTAATATCTACCAGTCTAATGGGTATAAAATGATATCTCATTGTAGTTTTGATTTGCATTTCCCTAATAGCTAGTGATGCTGAGCATCTTTTCATGTGCTTTTAGCCATTTGTATTTCTTCTTTGGAGAAGTGTCAATTCAAATATCTTGCTTATTTTAAAAATGACTTGTTTGTCTTTTCATTTTTGAGATATAGAATTTCTTTATATTTACTATTAGGCCCTTATTAGATAAATGTTTACCAAATCCTTTCCCCTATTGAGTAGGCTGCCTTTTCATTTTTTTGACAAACTCCTTTAAAGCACAAAAATTTTTCAATTTTCCCATATATCTATTTTTTCATTTGCTGCTTGTGCTTTGGGTGTAAAGTTTATGACACCATTTCCTACTACAAGATTTTGTAGATGCTTCCCTACATTATCATCTAGGAGCTTTATGGTCTTGGTTTTTTTATTTATTTCTTTGATACATCTTGAGTTAATTTTTATATAGGGTGGGAGATGGTGAACCTTTCTCATACTTTTGGATATGGATATCCAGTTCTCCAACCACCATTTGCTCAAGAAGCCATTCTGTCCCAGTTGTGTGGGCTTGGTTTCCTTGTCAAATATCAATTGACTGTATATGTGAGGATTTATATCAGAACTCTCAGTTTGGTTCCATTGGTCATAATGTGTATCCTTGTGCTAATACCATGCAATTTTGAATGCTATAGCTTTGTATTATGCTTTAAAGTCAGGTAAAATGATTCCTCCAATTTTGTTTTTATGTTTCAATATGTTTTTGGTGATTTGGGGCCTCTTGCCCTTCCAAATGAGTTTCATAATTAACTTTTCCAATTCAGTAAAAAATGTTGTAATTTTTATTGGGATTGCATTGAATCTGTAAATCAATAAGAGGAGGACAGACATCTTAATGATGTTTAGTCTTCCAATCCATGGACAGGGATATTCTTCCATTATATTAGGTCTTCTTTGACTTGCTTTAACAGTGTTGTGCAGTTTTCTGTGTATAAGTCCTTTACATCTTTAGTCAAATTTATCCTAAGTATTTGCTTCATTTAGTTGCTATTGTAAATGTAATTTTTCTTGATTTCTTCCTCAGATTGCTCATTAAGGATGTACAGGAATGCTACTGATTTTTGTGTGTTGATCTTATATCCTGCCACTTTGCTGAACTCATTTATCATCTCTAGAAGGTTTGTTGTAAATTTTCAGGGCTTTCTATGTATAGGATCATGTCATCTTCAAATAGTGAAATTTTTACTTCTTCCTTTCCAGTTTGGATGAATTTTATATCTTATTCTTGCCTAAGTGCTCAAGCAAGTACTTCTATCACAATGTTAAATAAGAGCAATGACAGTAGATATCCTTGACTTGCCCCAGATCTTAGGGGAAAGCCTTTAGCATTTCACCATTGAATATGATATTAACTGTGGATTTTTCATATATGCCCTTTATCATGTTGAGTAAGTTTCCTTCTATTCCATTCTTTTGAAGTGTTTTCGTTAAGAAAGTATGCTGTATTTTCCCAAATGATTTTTCTGCATAGAGATGATTATGTTATTTTTTGTTTTCAATTGGTTAATGTCATGTATTACATTGTTTGATTTTCTTTTGTTGAATCATCTTTGCATTCAGGGATGAAAGCCACCTAGTCATGATGTATAATTCATTTGATGTTTTGACAATTAGCAAGTATTTTGTTGACTATTTTAACATCCAGTTTCATTAGAGAGATTTGTCTGTAGTTTTCCTCTCTTGTGAAGTCTTTATGTGGCTTTGGTATTAGGGTGATGTTGGCATCATAGAATGACTTAGACAGTGTTCCTTCCACTTCTATTTTTTGGAAAAGTTCAACTAAGATTGGTGTTAACTCTTTCCAGAATGATTCACCTTTGAAGACATCTGCTCCTGGGCTTTTCTTAGTTATGAGGTTTTTGATGACTAATTCAATCCTTTAACTTGTGATTGGTCTATTGAGTTCATCAATTTCTTCTTTTATCAATGTAAACTGCTAGAAATCCATCCATTTCAATGAATTCAGAAAGATTGAAATTATACAATGTAATTGCTCTGACCACAATGAAATGAAGCTGGAAGTTAATAAGGGAATGAGAATGAGAATAGGCATAAAAATATCAAAGTTAAATAACACACTCTTAGACAATCAGTGGGTCAAGGATGTAACTGCTAAAGAAATCAGTAACTACCTTGAAATAAATGAAAATGAGGACACAACATATCTAAACCTATGGGATGCAGGAAAGTGCTGAGATGGAAATTTATAGCCATAAATGTTTATATTAGAAAAGAAGAAAGAGCTAGAATCAAAAACCTAACTGCACACCTAGATGAACTAGAAAACAAACAAAAAACTAAGCCAAAATCAAGTAGAACAAATGAAATATCCAAGATTAGAGCAGTGCTAAATTAAGTTGAGGAAAAAAAAAAAAAACACTAGAAAAAAATAACTAAATCAATTCTATTGTTTTGAGATTAATAAAATTGACAAACCCTTGGCTAGACTAACAAAAAAAGAGAGAAGATGCAAATACATAAAATAAAAAATGAGGGAAGGGTTATCACCACTGATCCCACAGAAATAAAGAGTATCATAAGAGTATACATTGAAAAAGTGCATGCCACTAAGATGGATAACTTAGACACAACATATTTTGAAGCTCACCAGGTGATTCCAATCTCAATTAAACTGTGACTCAGTCCACATGCACTACTTATCCAACTTCAATTTGCATAAATATTTTTTGGGGTATTGCTGTTAATAATATGCATATTTCAATGCAGAAGGGCTGGGTTTTACCTGAAAATCCATATATCTAACAAGATATTGGGCCATGGACATAACTGTATTATGACACTCCTCTTTTCTCTCAGAAAAATGAAATCTGACAAACAATTTTAAAAAACTATTGCCTGTATTTAGAATCCAAAACAACTGTACAGCATTTCATCATTTGGAAAATTTTATTAACATTGAACACAATTTAAAAACATATTTACAATGACATTTAATATTCAAAGGCCAAGAGAAAAGTCTCCATAATAATTACCTTTAGTGATTCCTAGGGATCAAAATCTCTTTCTCAGGATAAGGATGCTTAAACAAGATGTAGATCCCATGGATGGTCCTTTACAAATAGTCTTGTAAAGTTCAGTCAACTGCTTACCAAATTCACATTATACTTTTCTTTGTAATAAATTATAAAACTGAGTTTGATGAGTACCATTTTATATTGAAGATCAATTTACATAATAATAATAGTCAGTGTCTGTATGTACATCCTCAGTTTTAACAGGGATTCCACCATGGGCACACACACAGCACCTGGGGAAGTGCTGATTCTCCAGACACAGCTGTTCCCTGCATGCTTCCTCTTCAGGCTTTCAGTCACCTCCAAGTCATGTGCACATTCCTTGAATGGAATGTTTCTATTTTTAAGGAGGAACCAGGGATTGAACCTGGGACTTCATGCAATGGAGCCAGGAATGCAACCACTGGGCTACATTGCTCCCCTATTCAATTTTAGGAAATGGTCTTCTATAAGACATTTCATAAGGACTTGATCAAAGTCTTCTTTTGGGCATGACCCTAACCCTCAGTTCGGTAATTGGATGGGCTTTATCCCACTTGAGGTGAGTTTCTAAACAAATTTTGGCAATGGCTTATTTTAAGGTGGAGTTCATTTTCTCAGTCTTCCCAGTGGATTGAAGTCTTCTGGGAAAATGCAAAGGCCAATCTATAACAGTCCAGAAACATCTTTAGTCCCTTTAGAAATAAAGGCCACTCTATTGTTACTTTGTGTAGAAATAGGAAATCCAAACCTTGGAATGATTTCTTTAAGTAAGACTTTGACTGCTTCTCAAGCTTTTTCCATTTGGCATGGGAAGGCTTTTACCCAATTAGTGAAAGTGTCCACAAACAGTAGCAAACATGTGAAGTTCTCAGCAGCTCTTGGCATTACAGTAAAGACAGTTTGTCAGTCCTCTCCTCTTCATAGTCTTCTGTATTGTACTCCTTTTTTTGAAGGCTCCAGGCTGAGTTTTAGGGTTACTTTGAGCACAAGTTACACACTGATCATTTACTGACTAAATGATACTGCATAGATTGGGTCCTACAAGGAACTGACTTATCCACTGGAACAGTTTCATGTCAATAATAAGTCTATGGAAATAAGTGGTAATGGATTTCATTAGGCTCTCAAGTATGAATAATTTGTGGTAGTCTTCTCAAGGCTCTGCAACAAGGATACAGACGACTATATACCTCGTCATAACTTACAAAAATATGTGGGAGAGAGCTTAAACTATGATGTAAACTATAATCCACACTTAGTGGCAATGCTCTAATATGTGTTCATCAATTGTAACAAATGTATCACACTAATGAAAGATGTTGTTAATGTGGTAAAGTGTGTGAAGGGTAGGGATTGGGGCATATGGGAATCCTCTACATTTTTTATGTATCATTTATGTGATCTAAGTATCTTTTTAAAAATTAAAAAAATTAAAAATTAGAAAAGTCTATAAATTTCTATTTCAGCACTTCTTTCGCTGTATCCCATAAGTTTGTTCATGTTTTCATTCATCTCAAGATATCTACTAAATTCATTTGCAGTTTATTCTTTGACTGACTGATTAGGAGTATGTGGTTTAGCCTCCATATATTTGTGACTTTTCCCCTTTCCTGCCTATTATTGAGTTCCAGCTCCTTTCCATTGTAATCAGAGAATGTGCTGTGTATAATTTCAATCTTCTTAAATTTATTGAGACCTGTTTTGTGGCCCAAAATGTGTTCTATCTGGAGAAAGATCCGTGAGCACTGGAGAAGAATGTATAACCTGATGATTTTGGGTGCAATGTTCTGTATACGTCTGTCAGTTCCAGCTCATTTATCATATGGTTCAAGTTCTGTTTCCTTGTTGATCTTCTGTTTAGATGTACTATTTATTGATTTGATTGGCATGTTGAAATCTCCAACTATTGTAAAGACTACTATTTCTCTACAGAGTTTGCCTTACATATTTTGGGGCACCCTGGTTAGGCAAATAGATATTTATGATTGTTATGCCTTCCTCATGGATTGTGCCTTTTATTAATATATAATGGTCTTCTGCATCTTTTATCACTTTTTTGCATTTGAAGTCTGTTTTGTCTGACAACAGTATAGGTATTCCTTCTCTATTTTGGTTACTGTTTGTATGAAATATCTTTTTCCAACATTTTACTCTGACTATTTTCATCCTTGGGTCTATGAGTCTCCTGAAGACAGCGTATGGATTACTCATGTTTTCTTATCCATTCTGTCAGCCTATGTCTTTTGATTGGGGAGTTTAATCCATTAACAGTCAATGTAATTATTGTAAAGGCCGTACTTGTTTCAACCATTTTATTCTTTGACTTTCATATGTCATATCTTATTTTTGTCTTTCTTTTTACCATTTTGGTTAGCCTTTCTGATCCTCTTCACTTTTACACTTTCCTCCAAGCCTCTTTCTCTTGTTTTACAGCTTTTAAAAAACAATTATTATTTTATTTTTCCTGGCTGCAGAACTCCGTTTCATGTTTCCTGAAGAGCTGGATTTTATTTACATACTCTCTTAATTTCTGTTTATCTGTGACTATATTACACTCACCATCATATTTGAAGCACAGTTTTGCTAGAGAAATAATTCTGGGCTTGCAGTTTTTCTCTTATAGTACTGTAATTATATCATACAACTGCTTTCTCACCTCCATGTTTACTGAAGAGAAAGCTGCACTGCCTTACTGGACATCCTTTGAATGTGATGTTTCACTTCTCCCTTGTTGTTTTCAGAATTTTCTCCTTATCTTTAGCATTTAGCATTCTGTATATTATGTGCCTTGGGGTAGGCTTATTTGGGCTTTTTCTATTTGGAGTGTGTTGTGGTTCCTGGACACATATATTCATGTCTTTCATGACAGTTTGGAAAATTTTGGCCATTATTTCCTCAAATACTCTTTCTGTCTCTTTTGCCTTCTCTTCTTCTGGATCTCCCACAAGAGTATGTTGGTTCACTTTGTGCCATCATTCAACTCCCTGAGCACCTGTTCAATTCTTTCTATTCTCTTCTCTCTTGGTTCTTCTCTCTTGAAAATTTTAGCTGTTCTGACCTGATTTTTTCTTCTATGATTTCCAATCTGCTGTTGTATGCCTCTATTGTATTTTTAATCTCACTTACTGTGCTTTCATTCCTATAAGTTCTGTTATTTTTCTATCCAGAATTTTAATTTTTTCTTTATCTTCACCCAGCATCTTCTTTTTAATTTTTTTTGAGGTATTTTTATTTTGATAAAACATGATAAAGATAAATTATGCAATGGAATAGCCTTTGGAATTTAATGAATTAAAACTTTTATATACCACAAGAGTAACTAGAATGGATATTTGTAAAAATTCTTGTTAAAACTCAAAGGTTTTACCAAATACCAAAGCTACTTAAACAAAACATTTTTAATAGATTAAGTGAATGAGAGCATTACACCAAGTTCAGGATTAAAAAGATGTAGTCCTACATGAAGAATTCAAAGCCAGACTGTTCACCTCAAACTTAATTAAGAAATACTTTATTGCTGAAAATTCTAACCATCATTTGAGCCTCTTAGCTGCTGGAGAGTTTTGCCTTGATTTAACCTACAATCCCAGGCCCACCTGGCTCCAAACCTAAGCCAAAACCAAGAACCAGGGACAGTCTAGGCTCTTACAGCTTCAGTGGGAGATTTAAACCTTCAGTCTAGAGAACAACTAATAATATTGATAAGAAAATCAATATTTACTGAGGCTGCAGGGATCTCATCGTAGCCCATTTCCTTCCTGCCTGGCTGCTTTCAGAATCCTCAATGTCAGAGGCAAATGAATCCCTGCAACAGCTTTGTGGACAAGGTGCACCTGCAAACACAGAGCTGAGCTCAGGGGTGCCCCACCTTAGGGGCCAATGATTCCACCAAGCAGCAATTGTCTCAGAGTTTACAAGGTCCCAGATGGGTTGCCAAAGTTTAAACAATCCCCTCACTGATCCCCTGGGTCCATGCCACACCCAGAGAATTGACTACCATAGTGAGTTTGTTCACTCAAGTAGACAGATTTATTAAATTGGTGGAGGACAGGAGATTGAATGTCTCAGATCTGCCTCCCCAAAGAAGGTAGAGTGGCATTGTATTGGCTTGTGTAGAAGATGATTTAGGGGTTGGGTTAAAGAGACTGAAAGGTGTGAGGGGCTGCATCGTGTGCTTGCTGTAGAGAGTTAGTTATATGTTTAACAGGAAAAGCTACATGTTTGGTCATACATAATGCATGTAGAGAAAATGGCATCTATATCCCACACAGAGGCATACAAATAACTTTTATAATGAACTAAAATTCAGTGAAGTTCAATCTACTACTAAATTGAGTCTGCAATAGGAATGGGAAAATCTCATTACTTGGTTATCTAACTTTTGTGGTCAGCTACTGGCCACAGCTACTCTACCTTGATTGGCTGGTTTCTAAATAGGGCAATGTTAAGCTTGGAAGAAAAACAAGTGTGGCATTGCTAAGGAAACAGGGCATAGGGTTGGGCCAATAGGGATGTAAAGAAAATTCATGGGCAGCTTCATTATGGGAAAATCACCTGGATGGACAAGATAATAAGAAAAGAAGTTGCCCTTCAGAGACTCTGAATCATCATGTCTGCCTGGTGCATCATAAACCAGGACTGTCTTGGATGGGCAGAGAATCATGGGTTACAGAGAGAGAGATCTTTCCATGTTCAAATCCACTCTCTGTGGTCCATGCAGCCATCCCGGTTCCTGAGAGGACAAAGCTTCCATTTACACTGGCATCCTCCTCCTCTGATTGGGAAACCCCTGCCCCACTGGACACTTCTGTCATGTCTTCATGGTCTCGGTTTATGGAGTCTGTGGAACTGAAGTTAAGTGTAATACCACAACAGACCTGTCATCTACCTAATCACCATGAGGCTTCATATCCAGCATCCTCAGGTATTAATTGTTGGATTTCCCAAAGCAAAAGAAAAGAAAAAATATTACATACAGATACATAAAAAGTCCCTCATGCATTATCTTTCCCAATGGGATGAGGAGTTAATCCCACTCCCATTCTGTTCTCACAAAGTGATGGCCTTTTCTGAGATATTGGCCCTTCCTCTGCCATAATTACCTTCCCTTTCAATAGGATCCCAGGTTAATCAAGACATGCGATTTACAGTGAATTTTGATTAGGACCCTTGAGCAAGTGCTTTTGCAGAACTCTGTGAAACTCTATCTCAATACACAGTATTAAGAAAAAGAAACACAACACTTACCCAGAGGTACAGAGAATAAGAGACGCTGAGAAGTTGCTTATAATCTTGTCGCAACCATAGTTGCAAACCTAGATTAAAGTATACTTTTCTCTTCAAAATTCAAATGGTGCATTTGACATGAGAGAAGGTATTTACTAGTAAGCAATTAGCATTGAATAATTCTTTTCTTTGCCATTACATTGGGAATTTCACAGTAGGAGTTACAGAATGTTATAATTACTCTTTTACCCTCAGCACCCTATTTTTTTCATTGATTTCTAATAAATATGATATGATATATTTGAACTGAGAATAAGCAAATCAATCATTTATTCTTTAAATGCCTTTGACAAAACTAGTCTTCCATCACAGTTCATTTATAATCACATCCAAATTTCCTTGGAAATTTGAATATTCATGTATTACTTAGCATTTGGAATCACAAAATTTTTGCATCAATGTCCAAATAAATACTATTATAAATTAAAGACTCCTTAATCCAACATCTAGAGCCACACTGCTACCTATTTCTCCCACCACAGTATTTCTCTGAGGTATAAACTGAGATCCAAAATGGAAACCAAGCAGATATCCACCTATGACAGTGCTGTCTACCAGAAGATCTCAGGTTGGTGGATGCTGGACAAACTCGGCTAGAAGCAATGCAGCTTCCAGGATCAGTGAGGAAGGGTATGTGAGGGATGTTTCCCTCCCGGAAAGGCATTTATGATGACCAAACCTCATGTGATTGGACACTCTATCTAATCAAATCAAGTGGATCCAATCACCTTTTGTCTTTTTGTCATTTCCAAACATTACAAAATTTCAGTAACAACCTGTATATATTTAAGCAATATAGATTTTACATAAGTCCAGGAAATGTGTGCATTTCTGCAACTGGTCTTTTGACTCAAATAATTCCTTGAAAGACTCCATTTTGACACATATACTGGAACTTAGTTCATTCAGTTTCACTGCTGTTTATCACTGATTTGTATTATATGTGGATTTCTTTTTAATCCCTTCTCCTTTTGGTTGACATTTGTGTTCTTTCCAGCTTTTCCCTTCCATTAGTTAGTGTTGTGGATATTTGGGGGGACATACACTTACTGATATGAAGAGAATATGAAGAATGGAAGAGCTATATCATTGTTTTGTGATATTTTCAAATGTCATCCAAGTGACCATCATGACCTTCAAGTGGTTAGAAAAAGCATACCCCCACTGACACTGGAGGAGAGTCTCCATTTTTACATATTGTGGTCCCACTGGATAGAGTATGAGTTAAGGAATTTTATATATGTGAAATTGTATTGATATTTGCATTTCATTTATTGTTTATGATGTAGTTTATAAAACTATGTACCACCTGATTTTGCTAATCTGTGAATTGTCTGGTCATATTCATTTTTTCTATATTTGTTGGTCATTTTATTTTTGGTGTTGCATTGGTACATGTTTTATTTTCTAACTCTTCTGGATACTATTACTTTCTAGGTGATACCATTGTCAAAGATTTTCCCATTCTGTAGCTGTTCTTAGCTTCTATTGTCAGATAGACTTTACCGATTTTTAATTTTGTTGGGAATTTGTCATTAATTTACAAAATATAAGCTGGTGTATGTCTGGTAGAAGTGCTCAGTGATCATCTCATTTATTCACCTAGCAATTATGCCCTAAGCACTAACCCAGTGCCAAGTGCTGGGTTAAGCCCTGGGTCCCATGGTGAAAATGATCAATTTTCTCCCTGCTTTCCAGGAGCTCAGAGTATGCAGGTAGAAATGGAAGAAAGTAGTTAACATATAGATGTGGAAGAGAAGAGCAAGTGCCATAATGAAAACCAAACAAGGTGCTGCAAGAAGGAGTGCTGGGAGACACTAGGTGGGTGGGCCTGAAAGGTGTCACTGAGGTGGCATTTATGCTGCAACCAGAATGAGTAACAGGAGCCAGCCCAGCACAAGTCTGTGAACAGTGTGCCAAGAGAAGGCACAAGTTAGCAGACTCTGTGGCTGAAGTGAGTTTGACCTGAAAGGAGGTTAGAAAGGAGGCCAGTGTAGATGGAGGGTACTTGGGAGAAGAGGTGGTGAGGGATGGAGGAGTGGAGGGAATGATCCTGGGGCCTGGTAGATTATGTTAGTTATGTATTAGCATTTGACAATACTGCTACCAAATTTAGTGGCTTACAAAGACAAATGTTTGTTATTGCACAGTTTCTGTGAAGAAAGAATTCAGGCAAGGCTAAACTGTGTGATTTTGCTCCAATACCTCTCCCAGACTGAGGAGTAGTCCCAATTGAGACTTGACTTGGGAAGGATCTGCTTCCAAAGCCACTCATGTGTTATTGGCAGTTTGGTCTGAGGGCTTGAATTATTTTCGGTCTCTTAACTGGGCCCTTCCTCAGTTTCTTGCAATATGGGCCTCTGCACATGAAAGCCTGTTTCTCCAGAGTGAGATATAAGAGAAAAGTAGAGAATATAGATTGAGAGAGAGAGATAGAGTGAGATAGAGAGCAAAAGAAAGAACTAGCAAGAGAGAAATCACAGGGGTTTTGTTTATCAATCTTGGAAATGATATATCATCACTTTGGCCATATTCTATTGATAAAAAGAGAGTCACTAAGTCCAAGAGGAAGAGATTAGACAAGGACTTTTATACTACAAAGCAGAGATCCTTGGAAGCTATTGGGAGGCTTTCCCCAACATAAACTAAAAGAAGGCATTTAATTTGACTCTAAATATAATGGCTAGCCATTAAAGGGTTTTGATTCAGATGGTAATATCTAATTTTCTTTGAATTTCAGGGCCATTATGTTGTGAACTGGGAAATGAAACCAAGAAGATAAGTTACTTTTCCATGATCACATCATCAAGAACCAGCCCTGTTTTGAGTTGAAATCCCTGCTACTCCCCTTTTCTTCATGTAATTCTCCCATCTTTAAAGTTCATGTATAAGTGATCTTTCACATTAGGTCATGAGTTTTATAGATTTTACTCCATATACATATACGAAAGTCCCTAGGCTGTGGAAGCTAGAATGATGCTTATGGTTCTTGTGAGGAGACTTAGGAGGCCCAAGAGGCACAAGCACTTGTCCAGTTTCACAGATATGGCAGGAAAAGGAGATAGATCTGAAGCCAGCCCTATCTCCTCACTACTGGGATCCTGAATTTCCTAGGCCTTTCCCAGGTGCTGCAGGGAGGACAGTGTTTGCATAACTGTAGAGTTAAATTGATGACATGAGAGAGGAAGTGAAGAGGTATCAGGTTTAGGAGAGGTTTTATCCAAGGAAGTAGGGCAGGCAGTGGTACCCCAAGAAGTAACCTCACTCCTTGGAGATATAACCCAAGAGAACTTGGAACCCTGGTAACCAGGCATTCACATTCTAGAGACAGCCCCCAACCCAGCTCACTTGAGCAGAGGTGCTTGGGAGAACAAGATGTTTTCTTATTGTTTCCCAACATACCAAAGATCTCATCTCAGGAAAACTGGAAGGAAGAAATTTTTAAAGGCTGTAGGAATGGAATTGGTTCAACCCCCACCACAGAAAACTCTGACCATTTACCAAGAGACACTCAAAGGTAAGACAGGTGTCACAATGTGGTGAAATGAAGGCTGGGCAAATATTCTGATGCTTCCTGGGCAGCCCCACAACACTTCACACTCTCAGTGTGCTTGAGTTAGGGAGGCCTGAGCTTTTGGAAGGGGCCTGAGAGTGGACAGGCCCTTGGCAAGAGCTGATTTTCTAGGAGGTTGGAAGCTTGGTTGGCTTATGTTCACAGCCTGCTCATGGCTGGCAGGGTGGGAAGGAGAGTGCTGGGTTGGTGATCATCTGCCTATATGTTAATCTGAAGCCTTGGAGCCATGATCTCATCTCTTTTCCTCATGGGCTGGATTCTCAGTGCAGTTTTCTTTTCCTAATCTGGTGAAAAGAACTCTATATGTAGTCATCCCTGTGGTGACAGCCAGGCAGTGTCCTGATAACCAACTGATAAGTGGAGTGAACTTTGGGTCAAGTAGGAGGGCTCTGTCTTCACTGAGAAGTGGGGAATGTGAATGGGGGGCTGTGACTGAGGATGGGCAAGGCTGAACATTTTGTCTCACACATCTGATGGTTTCCACTAGAATGCCCATCCGAAGGGCTTCCTCCTGTAAGGGCAAAAGTGTCATAGAGAGCTGTGAGTGGTGCTCAGGGTGCTCTGAGGATAAAAGGGAGGCTGGGATCTCAGAGACAGACTTCGGGAGAATCCGTCGCCACTACCACTAATTCTAGGTCATTCTTGCCCCATCCTTGCCTGCCCCACCCCACAATTGATGGTTTAGATCATGAGGTTTGGTGAGAAACTGGTTCAGAAGACTTCTTGGAACCTCAGTCATGGGTTCTCAGCTGTCTGTAGGTGCAAATGAGGCTGTGCCCCTGCCCATCAGGAGAATAGTGTTAGCAGGAAGAAGAGACACACCTGTCACCTGCAGAGAATAAGGCAGTACGTTGCACTCAAGCTAGATGTTCAGGTGCAACGAATGCCCAGGGAGGTCTGGGGCAGGAAAATGGATTCTGTTTTTCTCCCTCATCCTCTGGATACTTATGGATCATCTACCATGTGCCAGTGCAGTGCACAGCTAAGACGGGCCATCGGAACTCCTAGAATTTAGGTTTGAAGGAGCTTTCACAGGGCATGGCAACATGCTATGTGGGTATGTTTATAGTGTGTATATTTTCTATTATTAAATGAACAAAATAAAGTAAAATAATAATAATAAAACAAAAAATGTGGGTTTCTGTAAAAGTCACATTAACATGGACCATTTCTTGACCTAGAAAAGTGGCTTTCCCTTTACAGCTTTGAAGGAAGAGGGAATATGTTCTTCTGGTGCAGAGGTTTCTATGACCACCAGTTATGAACTCAGAGCATTAAAGAGGAACTCTGGAATTGCATCAGCAATAAGTGGGGGAGGGGTAATGGAAGAATGTAAAAATATCAAAACTTATAATGTGCAAAGAAAGAGGCCAGAGGGAGATAATTAGCATATGGCCCGACAGGAAGTACTGTGCATCCTCAATCCCCCTCTAGGGGTCTCATGGTCCATCCTTTCTCTTAGATTTGAATTCTTCTGGGATCTTGTTCTCTGACTTCAGAATTGCTTTTTCTGCGACATTCATTCTGGGGGAACATTTGTTAGGCAGCTTCCAAAGCCACAACTGACCTCATTTCATAAGCTTACTCCTCCCTGTGAACTGGGATTTCTAGCATCCCTGCAATTCCTTGCACATCCCCAGAAGGCTGCCAGCCTCTCTGACAGGTCCTTGGAGGGCCCTCCCATCTGACTGGGCCCTGATGATTCATGGTGAGCTCAGGTGTCTGGATCAGTGCCCTTACTCTTTTCCTCACTGGCCAAGCTGATGTCATTCCCAGGTCTACTGCCTGTGGAGTTTACCAGTTTACACACTCAATCATGTTATTACTGACATATCCTAAAAGAGACACCTAGCCCCAAGGCCTTAGAACTCACAGCCCCTGGGATGGTGGTGGTCTTTTTCCTAAGTCTTGCAATGTGGTTTGCCCAGAATATAGGAGCCTGTCTGCTGGAGAGAGTTGATATATGTGACAGGTCAGGGGTAGGGGAATGAGGGGGTCACTAAGATGGATGACCCACTGGCATGCAGGACACAGCATTACTAATTAAACACTGCAGACCTTCCAATCCAGGTGGTTGAGTTCCTGCCCTGATCTCACCTGAGGGTCCTTTCTGGGATTCCTCATGACCTGGACTGAAAGGGTTAACCCCTGGCCCTGTCCTGAGCCTCCAGGGCGTTGCCCCAGCTTCCAGCCTTTGCCTTGTTAAGGATTTTGAATATCATCCCTTGGCTTCATCTAAAATGGGGACATCCAGATCAATTGTGGAGTGATTATGAGTTTTCAGTTGTGGACATTTCTCAGGCACCCCAATTTTCCTAGGGCTCCATATGTCACCCAGACACCCATGGTGGCCTCTTCAGGACAGCTGAAGGGCAGACCACAAACCCTGGCTCCCAATAACCCAGGCCCTTTGTCATATGATGCAATCATCCACAGACATGATTTGTTAAATGAATCACAGATACAGCTGTGCTTTCCCCTCAAAGACAGAAGTGCCAGGCCACAAAGCTAGTCAAGGAAATGGAGGAAGGCACTGGTATATTAGGAGTTTCACCTGGGAGGCTCCTGATGGCAGATATCATCTAGCTACATGTACTAAAGCCAGTGCAGTCTGATATGGCATAAGATGGATTTTTGCTGCATGTTTGGGCTTCCACTGGTCTAGGGTGCAGTGAGAGACACCCAGCAGTGGCCCACATTTAGGGGGAGAGTCCATCTCATGCAGTCTTTGACAGGGAATCCTCTCTTTACACTAAGACACCTGGACCCACCAGAAAGCCCAACTGGACAAGGTAGTCACACACTAGCCCTGGGGTTACCCCTGCTCATGTTCTGCTGGGTGGGACAGCAGGACCCCAGTGGACTTGATTCCTAATGGGAAGAGGTTATGCTCATTTCTGGTGGAAAGCAGGTGTCCCAGCAGTTATGGTTGGCCCAGAGGAAAGGAGGGAGTGAGGTGGCCTGAGATCTCCTAGGGCTGCTCTTCCTCAGGAAAAGCTGCCTTCCAACAGCTCTAGGTCTCAGGTCTCTTGCTGTGGCAGTGTGGACTCTTCTGCTTTTGCTTCGGTATGATAAGTGGTTCAGTGGTATTTTTTTAGTGTTCTATTCTGATAAAACCCTTGCCCACTACTTCAGGAGGAGAAGTCAGCAAAGGCATGGGTTAATCTACAAGGTTTTGCATGTTGGCTATAACTCGAGAAACGAAACTTAAGTCCTGGGCGAGAAACGAAACTTAAGTTCAGGGCAAGAAACGAAACTTAACAAGCAGCCAACGGGCATGCGCGGCCACTACCCTCCCCCATACCCTAAACCTTTCCCCTGCACTCCTCTCTGTTGCCTCCTACCCAGCAACAACCCACGCCAACCTATCTCAACCTCGCCTGATTTTAACCAATCAGATAACACCACACCACCCCTCAACCCTTTATATTGTACTGCACTTCCTCAATAAA
>JAQZBX010058191.1:0-17795 GCA_029593785.1 Cabassous unicinctus
TTTCAACTGGTTTTAGAAAGTAAGTATAAAAATAAAGGTCAGCTACCCCCCCCCAAGAAAAGAAAAGCATTAATTTAGAAAAATAACTCTTTTAGAATATTTGGACACTAAGCATGTATTAAATAGTCATGATGGTGATGCTGCAGATAGTTTTGCCTTCCAAAAGGCGCTAGTGAACTCATGTAACAGCCTCCCTACTAGGGAAAACAACCTTCCCCTTCCAAAAATTTGAATAGTTAAGTCAATTTCATATACTCATTCAGACATTCCACATTTAAAGGGCCTCTACACTTTAAAGGGCCTCTACCACTTTAAAGATGTGACAATTTGATTCTCTCTCTTTAAAAAGGAATGCGTGGACCATAGTTCACATTGTAGTCTGCACTCTCTTCCACACAGTTCTGCATGTTATGTGATGATATAAAATGGCCTATATCTGTCATTGCAGTGTCACTCAGGACGATTCCCAAGCCCCAAAAAAGGCCCTGTATTACACCTGTTTTTCCCTCTCCCTATCCCCAGAGCCTCCAGTGGCCACTGGCTCCACATCAATGTTGTAATTTCTTGCATTGCTAGAATCACAATAAGTCTATATTAGAATACAAGTAAGTCCACTCTAGTCCATAGTTCATTCCCCAATCCTGAGGATTCTGGGATGGGGATGCCCACTCTACCTCTAATTGAGAGGGGGCTTCGATCCCCTGCAGATGATGAATGGGACTCTCTTGCTTGCAATTGTAGGCTTTCTCGTTTCCTTGGTATGGTGTTTGTCAATCCTCACCTCCTTGTTAGTTGTCTAGTACAATTTTATCTATTTCACATGCTTCACTATTTGCATTTTGTATCTCAAATATAAAAATAATTGGATGTTATTGGATGTTAGAGGTAAGGCTTTATGGTGTGTAGGAAGAGGATGACCTCAGCTGGTAGATGAAATGAGAAGCCCTTACCAAGTACCAGGCACAATATATATCCCTAAGAAGTAATCCTTCACTCTCCTAACCTTGCCCACACATCTGGTTTGCATGTGACCCTACTATGTGCCTGACAGAATAAGTATCAATGACAGCTAAGAGCAGATTTCTGCCCTTCCTGAAATGTGCAAGGTTGTACAGGTGCAGACATGCATACAACTAAATATGGCACAAAGTGAATAACGATACTTCAGGTGCTAAGGAATTATGGGAGCCATTATGGAAGCAACAATTTCAATCCTCAGGGATCCATCTTGCTGAGTTATTATAACTTACTATCAGTTTACTGAGGAAATTCAGCATTGCCAGTGCATGGTATGCCTGCTCACTTGCCTTGCAAACCCATCCAAGGGTAGTGTAGTTTTTTTATTTTATTTTTGTGACTTGTGCTGTTTTACTTCCTTGTAGGTGTAGAGCATGGCTCAAGGGCTGTTACCATGTCCTACAACACTCATCCCACTCCCATCACACCTGGTATAGGGTACTGAAGATACATAGTAGGTGCCTTATAAACTCTTGCCAAATTACATTATTCTGTTTTTCTTCCTGCTCAAACAGTGAATCTTGAACTTGAAAACACCCCTCTCCTCATCCCATGCTGCTGAACAAAAACACCTCTGTGGAACCTAAGCCTGGAAAGAAAGGCCATTCATTCTTTGATTTACATATTCCTTAATTAATTCTACTAACTTCTTTTTTTTTTGTAAGTACTGGGGTTGGTAATTGAATCCACGACGTCATATGTGGGAAGCTGGCACTCAACTGCTGAGCTACATCTACTTCCTCAGCAACTTTAATTAAACACTCACTATGTAACAAGAATATTGCTACATGTCAGCATAGTACAGTCCTTCATAGGTGTAAACACACTTTCAAATTCCTTGAGTTATTCAATTTGATTCTTGTGACAACCCTTTTGGATAGGTATTAAGCCCACATCCTTATTTCTCCCATTCTCTGTAAGGGAGCTGAGCCTCAGAGAGGAGGAGGCACTTTGATTTGAGCAGTCACTAATAAATGCCAGCACTAGAATGTAGAGTATTGGGCCATGTGCCCAAGCATCCTTGTTCATGGCATGCCAGGAAGATCTACAAAGTATCGAAGGGTATTAGTCCCTTTCAAGTCCTTTTTACACCCCACGTGTGTCTTGGCTGACCCACCCCACATCATCACACATGTTCATTTGTGCTTCTGGCTGGTCATTATTAACATTTGTGCATGGAAATAAAACCCAGGGGGAAAAAAGCAGGAAAAATTTCCATACTGCAGTAGGGTTTTGTGATCCACAGCTAACCTGGTAATGGAAATATATGATCGGACATGGGTCAAAGTGAATGTGTTAGACTTGATCTGTCACAAAGAATAAGAACTTGAGGTAAAGACACACCATTGTTCAAGCATTCCTCTTCCCAAATCCCCACCTGATCTCAGTCGTAGGTAGAAATGAACCTTCCCAAATACAACAGTGCCATGATTTCTGAGTTAATCCTTTAAAATTCACATGCTAAGAAAGATTCTGTAACTGGACACTTGAGAGATCTCATTATGTTCCCAAAGGGTACGAACAACCAGCCAGCAGCCCCTACATAAGTTGAGATTCAATGAATTATTTATAAAAGAATAGTTTTAAATATTTGATAACTACCTATTTGTATTCTTCATTGAAGATTTCAACATGGCTTGACAAAGACAAGGAGTAGTACTGACAAGTTAAATAATGGATCCAAGTAGTGAGGTAGAATATATCCTTCTCATAACACCATGGAAATTCATTTAATAAAATAGAGAAGTTTTCATATTTTTGTAAGACAAAGAAAATCAAGATTATATCCAGAGTAACTGCCTTTTATTCACAAAGATAATACCATAATCTTGATAATGGTATTTTGATTATAATCTTGATTTTATATTCCTTAACATATTGTATCACACATTTACTCTTTCATGCTTGTCTCCAAACTGGGAGCATCTGAGGAGAAAGCTCCATTATTCCTACTCACTTTTGATCCACAGAACTTGGTATGAACTTGTCAGGGCTCTGCGAAACTTTGAATTGAAGGATTGTGGAGTTTTAAAATTGGATTCCATCATAGGCCCTTATTCAAATTATTGAAAACCTTCCAGCATATTTACCTTTACACAATAAATGTTCAAAATTTGATACATCTAATGGGAATGCTTACAACTGAATACAGACTATAAAAAACTTGATAAAGGTGACCCAAGTAGGTCTTATTCTTAACTTAGTCAACCAAGATTACTTATGCTACTAGCTTTATTTGAACATATTTATACTAAAGAAGTGAACTTTGTGCTTATTGCTCCTGGCATTTCATTATTTTTCCAGAATATGCTTGTTCACTACAGTTATTAAGTGATGTAAAATGACCCAAGAATGGAAGAGAGGGCTACTCAGACACATCATAGTTTTGTTAGGGTGAATGAAACTGAAAGCTGGACTCCAACTTAAAACAGACATGATCACCTATCAGCTGAGCACAAACTTTCCTTGCTTGGTACATAAACAATTGGAAAAATTCTATCTGCTATTTTTGAGAAGTTTTACTTGAATCACTGAATTGTCCTCTTTTGAACAGTCTCATATCTGATAGTGAATAGTTTAAAAATCAGTGAGGGAAGCAGATGTGGCTCAAGTGATTGATCTCCCACCTACCACATGGGAGGTCCAAGGTTCAGTTCCTGGTGACTCCTAAAGAACATGAGCAAGACAGCGAGCTTATGCAATGGGCATGCACAGTGAGCTGATGCAACAAGAGACACAAGGAAAACATAATGAGAGCACAACAAAGCAGGGAGCAGAGGTGGCTCAAGTGATTAGGCACCTCCTTCCCAGATTGGAAGTCCCAAGTCAGTTCCCAGTGCCTCCTAAAAAGAAGACCAGCACACAAGAAACAGACACAGAAAATGCAAACAACAAGGAGGTGGAGAGAAATAAAATAAACCTTTTAAAAAAATTGATGACTGTGAAGGCAAGAATTTTGGTATCCCTCATGCAGGGCTATTTTGTTTAGGGCTGTACCCTGTGGAAAACTCTGAAACAGAGGAAGATAAAAATGATAGCTTGGCTTTGTGCAAGAAAATCACTGGTGTACATTTAGGCAAAACGATTCACAGAATGTACCATTAAACCAAGGAGCAGTCTGAAGGTTATAAGCAGGTCATTCCTCCATGAGACACCCTGCCCTCATACACCTTTCTACTGCTCCATATCCTTGGTATCTCAAGGAGAAATTACCTACTGTATTTGTCAGGATTTTCTAGGGAAACAGAACAGACAGAAGATATCTGTAAATAGTATGAGATTTTATGCAATTGACTCACGCGGCCATGTGGGTGCAAAAGTCCAAATTCCGTAGGGTAGGCTACAAGTCAGGAACTCCAACGGAGGTTTTCGATGAGTTCCCCAGAAGCTGTCCATCTGAAGTAAAGATGGAAATACTCTTTCTGAATGCTGAAATCACTTCTCCTTTTAAGGCCTTCAACTTATTGAATGAGACATCACTCATTGCTGACAACAATCTCCTTAGTTGATTGCATTAATAGATGTAATCATCCCTCTATGCAATCAACTCACTGATGATTAAAGTCTATGAAATGTCCTTGTATCACAATCAGCTCAGTGCTTGCTTGACCAAACAACTGGGCACCATTACCTGGCAGAGTTGACACATTAGCCTAACCATCACAACCCTGATTGACATTAATTCATTATTGGATGAGATGTCACTCATTGCTGATGGCAATACCCTCAGAAGATTGTAGATGTAACCAGCCATAGATGCAGTCAACTCACTGATGATTTAAGTCCATGAAATGTCCTTGCAGTACAATTAGCCTAGAGCTTGCCTGACCAAACAGCTGGGTACCAGTACCTGGCCAAGTTGACACATCAGCCTAGCCATCACACTTACTAACATGTAAATCATATGATTACAAGTGAAAAGGTGACTTAGGTTGCTGCACCGCTATGACAAATATCACATAATGGGTTGGCTTAAAAACATGGTAAATTTTTGTCTCATGGTTTTAGAGGGAGAAGTCCAAAAGCAAGGCCATACTTTCTCCCTGAGGTCTGTTGTGTTCTGATGCTGGCTTGCCACAATCCTTGGGTTCCTTGGCTGGTAACTACCTCCTGTCACACAGTCATCTCTCTCTCCTTTAGTCTCATCTCCTGCCACACCCTGTTTGCAGTTGATACTCCAGATACTCCACATTCCTGGTAAGTTTTAAAATCCCAGCTTCTTGAAACCCAAAGATCTCAAATTCCTAGCCTCTTAAAATCAAAAAAATCTGGACTCAGCATTTGGAAAAACCAAAATAATTGGAAATCACAATGACCCAATTGTATCACTCACCTATTACAGCCTAATGGGCCACCCCAAACATTGATGGTTTGAAATAACAACCATTTTGTTTGCTCTCTTTTCTGTGGATCAGCAACTTGGGCTGGGATTAGCTAAGAGATTCTGCTGGCTGATGGTCTAATGCGTCCTCACTCACATCAGGCAGATGAGGCCTCCAGCAGCTAGGCCAGGTTTTGTCATGTGGTAGCAGCATTCCATAGGAGTGAGAACAGAAGCCACAAAGCCTCTTAAGGCCTAAGCACTGAACTCCCATGACATCACTTCTGCGACCTTCCATTGGTCAAAGCAAGTCACAGATCAGCCCAGATGCAGGAGCTGAGGGAATAAACCTCTTGGTGGAAAGAACTGCAAAGAAGTAGTGGACATTTTTAATTTACACTCCCAATTAATTTACATGATGCAGAAGCAGATTAAAGTAAGGATCTGACAAAGGATTAGTGGAATGAATGAATCAGGGCTCTGTTTTCCTAATAAATTTCTGTGGCATGTCCCTTTAGCAATTTGTTGGAGGGAATCTACATGTGTATCACTCCTAATCACTCCTAGTTACAATTTTAGCAGAGTAGTTGTAAGTAAAATATTGAACACTTGAGATTATTTGAAAATATTTCTACTTTAATTATTCATTCCATAGTATGTATTTTCCAAAAAGTAGTAAAGATAATAATGAAAATAAACTTCAAAAAAGCACATAACCTTGAAAATATCCCAAGATAAGTTTACTATAATATTGCCTGTGATGATCACTAATATTGTGTATGCCTGAAAAGTTTTGGAGAAGAAAATAAAATTGAAATGTATATTACATGTATGTATATGTATACAAGCACACAAACATAATTGCTTTAAGTGCATGTGGTCGTCATGAGCTCAGGCTTTTGTGTTAGGCTTGGATTGAGTCCTGTTCCAACGACTTGCTGGATGTGTAAACTTTGGAAAATCGTTTAACTTCTATGGCTTCTGCTTCCTCTTTGGCAGTCCCACAGGGCTGCTGAGAGGTTTCAATGCAACAGTGCTCGTGGGCATGCAGTACCGTGCCTGGCACAGGGGAGGTGTTGAAGAGATGGGATACGTATTCCACTTTACAAATCATCTTTAGACTACTGTTGTAAACAGTACAAAATATTAAACCAATATCTGTTAGCGTTCTATATTTGCAGGAATGTATTTATTTTGTTTATCCTTACTGAAGACTACTACATGTACACATTCAGCAGTACCCCTATGTTCTGTTACTATGTAGGTTACCTAAATCACCGTATTAGTAATCTGTCCATGTACTAACCCAGCATGTTATGCACACAATGGAGGAAAAGCAAGAGCCTTGGTGCCAGGGAAACAAGGGCTTGAGCCAGCTCTACCTATGACCTCAGGCACATCACTGGACTCCCTGTGTCTCCATTTCCTTACTGAAGATAATAATTCCCATGCCACATGGTTGTTTACAGACTAATCGGGGGAGGTTTAGTTCCTAGAAACCATTGTTATTATGCTCATTATGATCTGAAATCACTAGGAAAAGAGATCTCGAGTATTTGGAAACTGGATGAGGATTTTGAAGAAGCAAAGGATTTATTCAAGTGGGTGGAGCATGTTTCTGGTTGAAGGAATAGCCTGAGCCAGAGCTAGGAGGAAGTAGGTCGCCTGTACAAACCATCATCATCATCATCATCATCACTGTCACCGTCATCATTACCATCATCAACCACCACTACACTGTTTTCTCCTCCTCTGTTGCTGTCGTTATCTTCTACTTTTTCACCATATCTAGCAGGTACTGAGCCTTTACTATTTTTTAATTTTAATTTAATTTAATTTATTTATCCCCTCCACCCCATTGTTTGTGGTCACTGTCTTCTCTCTGTGTCCATTTGCTGTGTGCTTTCTGTGTCTGCTCATCTTCTCTTTAGGAGGCACTGGGAGCCAAACCCAGGACTTTCCATGTGGGAGAGAGGCGCTCAATCACTTGAGCCATCTCAGCTCCCTGGTTTGTTGGGTCTCTCATTGCCTTTCCTCTGTGTTTCTTTGTCATGTCATCTTGCTGCATCAGCTCACTGCGTCTGCTGGTTGCGCCAGCTTGCCTTCTCCAGGAGGCACCCAGAACTGAAACCAGGACCTCCCGTGTGGTAGGCAGGAAAGCAATTGCATGAGCCACATCCACTTCCCGGTACTGAGCCTTTAAATGTGCCAAGTGCGGTGCTAAAACTTTGTATGTATTAATTCATTCATTCCTCCCCACTACCCCTTGAGTAAAAACTTCCCTCTATTTAATGATTGGGAAGATTGAGGCATATGGCAGGCATCTCTTTCTGTAAACTAAACCATTGCATTTTGTTTATGTATTTACTGACTTATTTGCGATTAAGATTAAGTAGTGTTTGCACCAATACTGGAAAAAGAATTCTAACTGGGTCATACATATCCATAATATGCAGAGAAGCTCCTACCAGGGGATAGAACATGGGCAGGCCAATCAAATAGGACACACGCCCAGTCCACACACATCACCAGGAGGCAGGATGTACACTTTAGGCCTAAGGAGGAAAGTTATAGTGCTATTCTCAATAACTTACAGTTACCATAATTTCCTAAAAACTTGTCCTTGCTGGTTCTAGTGTACCCAGTTTGATCTGGGGAAATACGGCCATTATGTACAAAGCAGGAGTTCATGTGAATTGTGGCCAGAACAATCATCATCTCCTTTGTTGGATGTAGGCAGCACACCAGTGACAGAGGCCTCTCCTTCCTCTTGTTGGGTTAGCATTTTTCCCCAGGCATACCAGTTTTGTCACCCCAGTTCAATAGTAACATCATTGAGGATATAGACCGCATCACCCCATGGCCCCCAAGCCAAAGAGGATCATGCCACAGGGACTCAGTAGAAAGAGAAATGACCAAGTATCCAGAACTCAGGGTCTGAGAGGAGATTCACTCCAGCAAGCCTGGTGCCCTTGGGAAACCCTCTGACCCAGGTCCCTCACCTGTGAAAAGAGGTAACTAAACCTCAGTGCATCATTTCTAAGGTACTGTCAAGCTCTCTGAGTCGAGGTCCTTGTTAATTATTTGTGATTACCCACATCTAACTTTCTTGGAGCCCCTCTCCTCTCATATATCTGAAAAAGTTTCTTTATTTTCTTCTCTATACATTTTTTTTTCTTATAAAATTATTCAGCCATAGAGTATGGAACATTCATTGAAAAAAACAGCCCATTGTCTCTAACTCAGGAAGCTACCTGTTCTCAGAGAAGCACCAGGAATAGATGAATGCCCTTGCTGGAGAAGTCATGGACACAGGCTCAGAGGCCATCTCTCAGCCCTCACTTGGCCCCCACCTTCTCTTCTATTGTTTGATGTTGTTGCAGTCTGTTTCCATTCCACAACTCTAGGGGAGAGGTCAGGGCTGATGAAAAGGACCAACCAGACCTTGACCCTGGAAACTAGGAACAAGCAGCCCCAGCTGCTTATCAGGGCATGAAAATTAATGGCAGGCTCCCTCCCCTTTGGTCAAGTAAATACTCCAATGTGGCATTACAGATTAGTCTTTCCTCCGACATAAACTGAGGTATGCAGAGCTGCCATTCACCAAAACTGACCTGAGCAGTTTGCCCTCCCTGGGAGACCAGCCATGATGGGTCTCTTCCCTAGCTTTTTTGGACCCTCTCTGCTACGTAAGTAATAAAGCAGTCATTTGCTGAAAGTTTCTGTTGTGCCTGAGCCTGGTTATGAAATGGAGAAAAAGATGGGGAGAAATGGAAGGAGCTTGGGCAAAACAGAGAAATGGGAAAATACCTGGTATATTGGGGAATGTATAGGTGGTAAAGCAGAAACCAGAAGACAAAGGTTTAAAAAATCCACAGAGAGTGGCTCGTGTGCAGAAAAGCAAACATAGCTGTCTGGAATTTCACAACCAGGTACATGTGGCTTAGGAAACTGAATGGAGAAAGTATGAGACAAACCATCCAGCAGACAGACAAACCATCCAGCAGACAAATCATCCAGCAGACAGACAGAGACACGTGAACAGAAATCTGACTCCAGGCAACTTCGCCCTCGCATACAATAGCAGCAGAGGATACAGAAAATGGTTTGGCTTCTGCATTTCTCCAAAACTTAAGTGTGTTGGGAGAAGGGGAGTACTCCTGTCCATGAAATATCTGGCTTGTCATCTGTTTGGAAGTCATCCACATCTCCTTATTGGTCCTCTATTTAATAGAATTAAAATCATTTTAAATCTCTAACATGAGTCCTCCATATAAAGGAATATGGTAATGAAGTTGAACTTCACACAAAAATTTTTTTTCATAAAAAGCAATTTCTGCCTCTATAGTCAGGCAATTGCACAATCCTAATAGCTGAACTCTAGCTCATGGGTGGCTTTCAAACCCACATGGGGGAAGGGCAGCTGGACGTTGAAGGAAGGGGCCAGGGTGCAGGAAGAGGCAAATTTCCGGTGTAATCAAAATGAAAGGGATGCATCTTTTAATAATAATTTTCAAATCATCACATGATCCTGTTGAAAAACAAACAACTAGTTAAGCCATATTTTTCTAAAAGACAAATGCCAGCAGCTACAAAATTAAAGAAACTCCACGAATGCAAAACTGTGGCCAATTATGCCGCCGCCCAGAGTGAGGTCCAATGACCAGCTGAAGGTCTCAGCCTCTTGGAAAGGGATATTATAATTGAACCACCGACAGACCCCTAACTAGGGCAGGGCTGCTGGGGGCCTCTTTGAGACACTGGATTTTAATTGCCTAGGCTGGAATTTGGTCTATTTCAGAGTCCTTTTATAACAATCCTATTTGACACCAAATCAGGTCCAAATAAAAACGTCCTCCCTCCTAAAGGCAGCTGTGTTATCTTGTAAGTATTTAATACTTAATGTTAATGAAGACTGATCTGGGGTGGATTATGGACAGAAGTAAGGCGAGCAGAGAACTTGCTCTGGAATAAACCGGTTGGCAGGATGGAGAAGAGGTGCTGGGGGACAGTGAGGACAGGGACAGACGGGCTTAGGGATGGGCAGATCAGATCTCGCCTCCATCACGCTGGTAGCAGAGACCTGTGGCCAGAGGGAGGAAAATGGCTCCAGGAGCGCAAGCTGGGCAAGGATCGGGAGTGCCTGGGATGAAGTCGCCATGCTGCATGACATGCCGCAAGATGGCGTTGCATTATAAAGCAACTCGCTCCTTTGCTGGGGTTGCCTGATGCTTTGCTGTTCCCTGTGGGAGACTCTGCGAGGGAGCTGCACTGCTTCTCTCCACCTGCTGGCAATTTCCTGAGATGCAGGACACACCTGGCCATCCGCAGGGCTTCACTGGTGCCCGAATTCCACTTTACTTCCTGTCACTTGGAAACCAAAGTGTGGCCAGAAATGATCCTTGGACTGCACGTCAAGCTAGACAATTCATATCATGAACAACCCTCTTAAAAAATGCACCTATCTTTCTGCTGGTGGTTTTGGGCTGTACACAAGAACAGGACGGTAATGATAGGAGGACTATTCCATGATGTTAACTCTGCAACAAATTAGAATTTCAAAAAAGATATTCCATCATGTTCAGAAAAACTGTACTTTCTCATTAAACGTAACAGAAAGAATCACACTAGTCCTTGGGGAAACAGTATTTTGAGCATCAAAAACCTCACTGTGTTCAGGCACTAAGAGGGTATTCTTTTCACTTAAGGGGTGTTAGGCAAAGAATATCCCTCTCTGATCATAACACTGGCCCATCTGGTTAGCAATTGGGCCTTCTAGAAACTTCCATCAGACAAAAGCCTGGGGTGAAAGAAGGCAAGGCCATGTGCTGCCCCTGCTCAGACTGACCAGACAAATGAGTCTTCATGTCATATCCAATCAAGCAATACACTTGAACAACCTCGTGTCCTGCATCTTCACCAAGAAGGGTTTTGAGGCTGAGGGTACCAATTGTGGTGCCAGCCAGCACAGAGTGGGAAGAGTGGATTGGCTGGAATCCATCAATCCTTGAATCTGGAGGATTTAAAGAGGTGAATGAAATCTGACAGGAAGAGAAATCAAAAGACAATGATGGCTTTGATTAATGAATTATAATATAAGAGTAAAGTTAAATCATCTACATAGATACAGAAAAGAAACAATTGCATAAAAACGGGATGTTTTCCAGAAATAGCCAAAGAGGCTCTTTATAAATCAGTAACCATCAACCCTCAGAGGCAGTAAAATTTTGGTGTCATTGTGACAGTTTGAAGCTGGATGGGCCCCAGAAAATCATGTACTTAGAACTGATCCATTCCCATGGGTGTGGATCTATTTTAGGTAGGACCTTTTGATTAGGCTACTTCAGTTGAGATCCTTTTGATCAGGTTACTTCAAGAAGGTGTTGCCCAGGGTGGGTCTTAATCCTCTTACTGGAGTCCTTTATAAATGGGATGAACATAGAGAGAGAAGAGAGAAAGCCACTGGAAGCCAGAAGCTGAAAGTGACTAAACCCAAAAGAGAAGGGAGAGACCAGCAGATGCCGCCATGTTCCTTGCCATGTGACAGAGGCACCCAGCATCTCTGGTAGCTGGTCTTCAGGAAGAAAGCATCATCTGATGATGCCTTGATGTGGACACTTTCACAACTTCAGAACTGTAAGCTTGTAAGCTGAAAACCACTACCACCACCACCCAACCAGGTAAAAGCCAACCCATTTCTGGTGTACAGCATTCTACCAGCCTAGCAAACTAAAATGGTCATCAAAGAGGCATTAGCCTCAGAGAGGCAGGGTGTTGCTGAACATCGCCCTCTGTGGAATGTGAGTAAGTTCACACATGGTCCAGGGAACTTGTTAGAAATGCATATTCCAGGGACCCACCCAGACCTGCTGAATCAGACACTGTGGGAGTAGGACCAGCAATACATGTTTTTACAAGCCTTCCAAGGGATCTGCTCACTGAACACGCCTCTTTGATCCTAAGGACTGCTAATTTGGAGAAAAGCAGCAACTCGGTTTTATCGCCCTTTTCCCACTCTGCAATGTCCACACCTGCCCTCAAAGAAAACAGAGAGAAAAGGTGCTGCATAAACTCTCTCCTCATTCTTTCAGTTACAAGTCTTTGTCCAGGAGAGAAAGCTAACTTGCTGCTCAGTCCACACTAGAGATTTCCTACTTGTTCCCCGGGAACCAAGACTGGGAAGATGAGCTGCTTGAGGGAAAAATGGAAGGGGTTGGCAGAAGTTCTGTCCTCTTGCCCCTGCAGGCCACCTCCCTGCCTTCCCCTGTTATCTCCCATCCACCCTTCAGACAGGGCTCAGCCTTCCCTCTGCAGAGGAGCCTTCCCTAAAGCCCTTTCCCCATGGTGGTTGGAGGCTCAGCAGGAGTCTTGGCTTCACCTGGCTGGGACGGCTCTCTGGGGCCTGGGCTGGTGAGCCCTCAAAGATTTGCCTGAGTTGATATGCACAGAGTAAGGGTGAAGTGGAACAGAGAAAGCAGATGGGGTCCCCTGCTTGTTTTATCCGGGGGCACCAGGGAAGGAAAGGAGAGCTAGGAGAGAGTAAGGGGATGGATTAGTATCTGTTCTGGCACTAACATCAAGGACCGGGTTTGGGTCATGTAGGAGAGAAGGCTGGACCCAGAAGCTATGGAAGCCAGTTCACAGGAGACTTGGTGAGACTCAGGCACAAGTGGCCTCTTTTGGGGCACAGGGACCAAAGCATCCCTGGCTGCGCATTGAGACACCAGCTGACTACCTGCAGAGAAAACCCCACTCTCCCCCAGAGCCTGCCGGCAGTGAGGCCCTGAAGGAGGCGCTGGAACGAAGAGCTCTGGGCAAATGTTTTCCCCGTGGCATCCTACGGAAGGTTCGTGGAGAATGGAGGGAGGACTAGGGGTCTGGGAGGCAGCCACGGACGTGTGCTGACCCTACCTCCCTCCCGGCAAGGGAGGTCGTGAGCCACCCACCCCAGTCATGCACCTTCAGGTCTACTGCAGCCATCGCGGGGCCCAAGACCTCCCAGGCTGCTCCCAGCAGTGCCTGAGCTCTGCGGAAATGTGAGAGCTGGGCGCTTCCTGCTCTGGGGTGGAAACTTAGTCCAAGAAGCACCCCACTCTGGTTCTCCTCCTGGTCCTCCTTCCTACCCCTCTCCAGGCACAGGGCCCCACTTGGTGTCATGGGCCGAGGCTCTCCCAGCCCACTCCTGCTTCCACACCCTTGATCTTTCCCAGGGGTTTCCCCCATCAATCTCTTGTCTTTCTTATTCCACCTTGGAGGCCACTTCCCAGAGGACCAGAACAGACTCATCACGCATGAAGAGATGGGCTAAGTAAGACCCTCTCAAGCACTTGGGGCTGTTGGGCTGGGCCCGTGGGCCATGTCATTTGCACACTGTGCACACGGTAAGCTTGAGCATTCAAAGAGCACTGGCGCCCCTGCCCCTTCTAGATGCTTCACAGGTCCTTGCTCACTCAATGCTTAACACAACCCTACATGGGTTGCTTCCTTATCTCCATTTTATAGAAGAGGGAAGGCAGGTATACAGAGAGGAACTGACCTGCCCATCATCATGCAGCTACTAAGAGCTGGGAGAAGGCCTCCAACCTGGCAGGTCGGCTCCTGGGCTGTCACCATTCACTGAACCACCCAGCTTCGCGTAACGAACTGTATTGGCTCACATGTGTCCATCTGAAGGAGGAACTGTATCTCGTACATCTGTTTATTCACAGTGCCCAGGACATTAATGGCAGCCAGAGAACAGTTATTGGATAAATAAATGAAGACATATGTACCATGATATCATTGGATCCCAACCTGTGGGCTGTAGCCCTACTGAGAGGAGCCCTTTGGTGCATGTTGGCTCATAAGCTGAATGAATAATTCCTCTTGTGTTTATGTATAACAATTTGAAAATATAAAGAGAAAGCATCATGGTGAAGTTTTTAAAATCCATTTTAAGTGGTTGTTGAATTCACAGCTATTTTCTGTGTGCCATTTCTCTTTTTACCACCAGAGGATACTACAAGAACAAGAACTAACACATGAGATCCATGACATTTTATCACATTAAACAGAAATTGTAAAGAGTGGGTGTAGCTCAGTGGTTGAGCACCTGTTTCACACATATAAGATCCCAGGTTCAATCCTCGGTAGCTCCTGAAAAAAAAAGTGGAACATGAATCAGAGGGAGAAAAAGCTGGAGAGGATGAAGAGGGTTGGAAGAGAGAGAGAAGGAGACAGGGTGCAGACTACCAGCCATTGGGAGAACCCCAGTGAGTTCTCTGCTCCTCCCCTTACATGGCACCTCTCTTCCTAGTTTTCACCCCAACAAGCCCAAATAAAAGGATTTTCATTTGATTCATCTAAGGACCACCATTCTGATTGCCCAAAGCAGAAACTGAACTTGTATTGTGCAAGAAATGTTTGAGAACCACATTCCATGTTAAAAATTATCTTTATTTAAGTAGTTTTTGGACATAATTAATGAATCAGCAAGAATGGAAGCTCATACAATCCATCACAGAAAAACCAAACAGAAGCAGAAATACAATTTCCTTCCTTCATTACCAGCAATAAACAATTCTTTATATCATAATGTGAGATCTAAAAATAGTTCACTTTAATTTTTGAGTCCTGGGACATAATGAAAGGAAGCTGTGCATAAAAGCCAGTTATTCATTTATTCTCCACATTAAAGGCCTCAACAGTAAGAGCCCAATTAACACAAAAGACCAGTGGGAAATTATGCACAATACTTTTTGTTTATTACAGTTCATATCTCACTGAAAGGAAATTATGTACACAGCTTATATAATTTACCCATGGCCATATTCCCTCTGAATTTAGAGCTCTCTCAAATGACCAGAAAGAAAGGAAATGGGAAATTGTGATTTTTTGACAGATAGTGTGACTGTGCATTTTCAACTGTGCACAGCATTTCCCATGTTCATGCCCAAGGATAAAGCCCATGACCAAGGATAGATGGGCAATTGCCATCACTGTGGCTTTGAAGAAGTTCTGGCTCTTGAACACCCATGAATTCTGGGTTCTAGTCCCAGAGGCTTAGGAGTAACCATTTAGCCCACAGATTGTCTTGTAAACTTTGTGCATGTTATGTTCATCACCTCTAATCTTCTCCCCACCTGGTCATTAGACAAATCAGGACAGAGGTTCAGTGAAGTGTAGGGCTCGGGTTCATCCACCAAGCTAATGTGCCAACGTTGAGGATCGAATTCCTCTTCTGCCAGATGAGATGAGGTTGTGAGATCTCCCCTGAGATACCTTAAGGCTCTTCTACAATATGGCTCCCTCTAAAGGAGACTGAGAGCATTCTCAGGGTGCCAGGGAACTAAGAAGAAATAACAGGAATCATGCCCTTCAATGTTCCCTAATGTCCATGACTTAGGACAATTCGGGATTTTGCTGAGGCCAGTATTTTAATCCTATGCTAGCAAAGCACCATGTTGAAGCAAATCATCTGGCTAGTGAATGGCCTGCCAACCACCCAGCATCTACCTTTGCAAATATCCAAAGGGTTCCAGAACTTCTCCTTGCTACTTGTGAGTTACTGTTGTGAACTGAATTAATGATCCTTCCTCCTGGAGGAATACATGGCCACAAATGCAAGCCACTGGTTACTGCTGGTGATGGACCTGAAGAGAGAGAGAGGCAACCTCAGTAAGCAATAGTTCTTGCCCAGGATGTGGATGTAATACAAACTATAGAGCAAGGTGACAATTCAGCAGTGCTTGGGTCTCTGACAAGCCCACCATGTGCTCTCCCATGGGTGAAACCACTGTTACCATTGCATTTGAGAATTTGAGATTTATTAAGATCTCAAGACATATCCTTAAAGAATATCAAAGGTCATTAGCATCAATCTCCCATCCTTGCTATACCTAAAATTGCCAGAAATGAAAGTGTGGTTTTTAAAAACTATTTGTCTTGATGGTGGAGATGTGATACGATTAGAGCACACACATACAGCATGGGTGATTGGTTATTTAGGGCCACTTGTACAAATATATAATCTTTCCAGCTGGTCATTTTAATATCAAGAATGACTAACCAGGCCTCACGGAGTCCTGGCAATGCTCAGATATGACTGCCATGCACATGTGCAATGGTCACAGAGGAGGTAAGAAGCCCAGGGGGCAGGGGTGAGTCTGACAGATGCATGGAAACCAGCGCACAGGGACCTGGAGTGACCCATGGGGGCTCAGGTCTCTTGCTCAAGGTTAGTTAAACAGACCCAGTTTACTGGCTGCACTCAAGCGCTACAGTTCCAAGACCTCCCACCATTTGGGCATCAGCCTCGAAGAAGAGTTAGATAATGGGAGGCCCAGAGTAAAACACACTATTTGAGATGGATAATTTCCAAGATGAGGTGTGAACACCCCAACACTCCCACAAATGAGAAAGATGTTTTATCAGAATGTGGGAAATAAATATGGCTGCTTATATTTATCTTCTTTTGTACCCAGCATATACAAAGATAATATAACTAGATGCATGTAATTAATAAATAAATGTGCAAGAATATATATATTAGAATGCATGCTCAATTTTTTTTCCAAATGGTATTGTACAATCAAAATGCTCTCAATTTCTTCTCTTGATCTGAGAACTGTATTTTATTCAATTAATTTTAAGATTGTCAGTAATATTTCCCCACATTCAGTTGCAAACTGAATCAGTTAAAATACCAAAATATTCTTCTCTTAATCATACATTAAGCCAAGTCCCCTAAACTTGTGTTTGTAAAAACAGTTAATGAGAAAACTATCTGTTATTTCCTTTTATTCTTATTGGAATTTATTTTGTTGTTTTCTGCCCACTACTTTTTCCTGTCAGGATTGATGCATATGTTTTTTTTTGTTTTTTTTTTTAATTGTGGGTAAAAATCAAATTTTTCACAATACATATAAATATTTGTAAAATGATATATAAATAGATATGCATATATGTGCATTTGTTTACATAAATGTTATTTTATTTATATATATATGTGTGTGTGTGTGTGTGTGTGTGTGTGTGTGTGTGTTTCTTTTTAAAGGTGCTAAGATTACCTAAATATTACTCAGAAATTACAGGGATTCCCATGTTCCCCACCTCCCACACATCCAACAACATCCCACACCACCATCCTTCATCCATGTGACACAACACCTGCAATGGATATACACATCCTGGGGCCTTGCCACCGAGCATGGACCACAGTTCACATAATAGACCACACTCTCTCCCACACAGTTCTGCATGGTATATGCTGATGGAAAATGGCCTACATCCATCACCGCAACGCCACTCAGGACAACCCCCAAGTCCCAAAAAAGCCCCTGTATTTCAACTGCCCCTCCTCTCCCTGCCCCAAAAACGTCCAGTGGCCACTGGCTCCACCTCACTGTTACAATTTCTTCCATTGCTTGAATCATAATATGTCTACAACAGAACACCACCAAGTCCACTCTAGTCCACC
>JAQZBX010058192.1:0-17790 GCA_029593785.1 Cabassous unicinctus
TTCTGTGTCAATAAGGTGTGGAACCAACAGATTCGATGAAGACCTGTTTTCTCCTTGCCACACTGGACTTTAGATGCCATTTGGTTTGGGTTCAGAAGATGGGGAAGCAAAGATGTTTCTTGGCCTGAGTCTCTTAACAGTAGAGATGTAAAAGGGAGAGCGAGACCACGAAGAGGCTGGCTGTAGACTGCAGGACACTGCCACCTCTTGGGCTGGTGGCATTAGTTGGACTTGGGGCAGCCGAGGTAATCTGGGAGGAGTTACTTGAAAGTGTTGTGACGGTTGTTTAATTTGAATAAATCTGCGTGGGTAAGAGCAGCGCCAGAAGCAGCAGCCCCAGAGTGAGCCTGGCCACTATCGCTCTGCCCATGTCCACTCCATCGGCGCGCTGAGCGTCTAGCTGGATGCCGGGTGCGTGGAGAACCACTGGCTAGGGGCGTGCGCAGGCAAGGTAGGCTCAAGTGATTTTTAAGAAGGCTATTAAGCCTACCCAACTGGGCCAGAACTGTCTATTCAACAAATGGTGCTGGGAGAACTGGATAGCCATATTCAAAATAAAGACAGAAGACTCCTATCTCACACGTTATACAAAAATTAACTCAAAATAGATCAAGAACTTAAATATAAAAGGAACACCCATAAAACTCCTAGAAAAAAATATAGGAAAACTAGATATTCAAGATCTAGTGGTAGGCGGTAGTTTCTTAAACCTCATACCCAAAGCACAAGGAACAAAAGAAAAAACAGATAAATGGAACCTCTTCAAAATTCAACACTTTGGTACCTCAAAGGGCTTTGTCAAAAGGGTGAAAAGGCAGCCAACTCAATGGGAGAAAATATTTGGCAATCAAATATCTGATAAGGGTTTAATATCCATGATATATAAGGAGCTCATACAAATCAACAATAAAAAGACAAACTATCTGATTAAAAAATGGGCAAAAGACTTGAAAGGACAACTGTCTAAAGAAGAAATACAAATGGTGAAGAAACACATGAAAAAATGTTCAACATCACTAGCGATTAGGGAAGCACAAATCAAAACTACAATGAGATATCATTTCACACCTATTAAACTGGCTGCTATTAAAAAGTTGAAAAACTGTACATGTTGGAAAGGATGTGGAGAGATAGGAATGCTTATTCACTGTTGATGGGAATGTAGAATGGTACAGCCACTGGGGAGGACCTTTTGACAGTTCCTAAGGAAGTTGAATATAGACTGGCTGTAGGACCCAGCAATACCATTGCTAGGTATATGCCCAGAAGAACTGAAAGCAGTGACACAAATAGGTATCTGCACACTGATGTTCATAGCAGCATTATTCATGATAGCCAAAAGTTGGAAACAACCCAGGTATTCCTCAACCAATGAATGGAAAAACAAATTGTGGAGTATACACAGGATGGGATATTATGCAGCAGCAAGAAGAAATGAAGTTGTGAAACATATGACTACATGGATAAACCTGGAGGACATTATGTTGAGTGAAGCAAGCCAGACACAAAAGGACAAATACTGTATGATTGCCCTATTATGAACTAAATATATTATATGAAATATATATATATCATATGAAATATGAATATGGGTAGAATTGTATATATAAGAGCATTTTTCCCTCAAGTTGAACAAGCATAAGTTAATACTACAAAATGTTAATATCAGACCAAAAATACCCATTATACTATGTGAAGGAGATCAGACACAGAGCACTACATATTGTATGTTTCCATTTATATGAAATGTAAATATAAATCGATTTATAAAGATGAAATGAGATTAGTGGTTATGTAAATGTGAAGAAGGAATGCTAAGGGGTGTGGAGTCTTTCTTTTTGAAGTAATGAAATTGTTCTAAAATTTTTGAGATGATGAATGTACAACATTGTGATTATACAGAAAGCCGTTGATAATGCACTTTGGATCAAATAACCATGAACACCAGCTGTGTAGAGTGGGGGAAGCATACAGAGATTGAGAGGTAGGGAATTTTCTTGTTTGTTTGTGTTTTGTTTAGTATTATTATTGAAATAATGAAAATTCTCTAATAATGATTGAAGTGATGAATGCACAACTATGTGATTATACTAAATAGCATTGATTGTACACTTTGGAAGAATTGTATACTTTATTATTATTTATCAATAAAATTGATTTGTTTGAGAAAAACAAAAAAAACACAAAAATACTTTAAGGAAAATATGTTAATAATAATAGTGAATAACTCAAGTGATTATTAAATAAAATGAATGTTAGTCACCCATGAAATAAAAATTGAGGCTCCACTTCATTTTAAGTAAACCCAAATAGTTCCAGCTTTCCTCACCTACCTCTCTTCCTTTAGAATTACAACATATACCTGTGAGATAGTTTGAAGTTCTTTTGTGAACCGCAGAATAGATTATGACTTCGAGTTAGTCCACTCTTGGGGGTGGGTGTGAGACCTTTTGATTGCATTAGATTCAATTAAGGTATCTTTATTGGATCACTTAGTTTACTTTTGACTGGACCTCATCAGTAAGGCATAACTCAGGTTGGGTCTCCACCCTATTTCTGGGTCTTAGATAAACTGAGAACACACAGAGACCCACAGAGAAAGGAAGCTGCCGTTTTGATTCCGCCATGTGAGAAAGGACTCAAGGGTCACTGGCAGCCAAAGTTGAGGCACGAAGGCCCCAAGAGGCTGGGGCCACAGAGCAGCTCAAGGCTGAAGAGAGGAGCCATATGCCTGATCTCCCACAGCTGAACTCCGAGAGAAAGTGCAACAGCTAAGGCTGAGAGGAGTCCCAGAAAGACACAAGTCATATGCCTGATCGCTCACTGCTGAGCTCCTGGAGAAGGCGAGTCTTGAGAGGAAGGCAGGGACCTAGTCAAAAATTGGCTGCTATTGTGCCTTACCACATGGCAGGACGCCAGGATCACCAGTAGCTGACTTTGGTGAGAAAGCATCTCTGCTGATGCCTTGATTTGGATATTTTCACAGCCTCGAAGCTGTAAGATATTCTAATAAAATTCCCATTATGAAAGCCATCCCATTTCTGGTATTTTTGCATTGGCAGCCTTTGGCAAACTAAGAAGACCTGCTTAATTTGGGGGAAAATGTCAGCATGATTTAACTTAAAAGTTATATAAATTATCCATCACTGAATTGTGAAATATGAATCAATTCATTTATTAATTTATCAACAAATATTTTTGGAATACTTACTGCACTCCAGATATTAAGCTGTGTACAGAAAGTAACCACTAAGGGTAAAAAGCATCAGAGTACATGCAGAGTTGTTTAAGTAACAGAGCATGATTTTTCAAATGGCCATTCTATATGTTATCTTGCATTATTCACATCTGCACTCATGAAGCCATTGATTTCCAGCAGAGTACTATGGACACTTTGTCTTCAGTACTCATGATTGTAGGTCCTTATGTGATCAGCAACTTAACTGCACTACTTTACAAAACCATCTCCACAGAAAGAGTTCCATTTGAGGTATTTTTAGAATCCCTAATAAAATAAAATTATCACTCTCAAAGGATTGGATATATAAATTGGGACAAGAAAGTATTTGGAGTTTCTACCCTCACCCCAATTGGATAAATAATCATCTGAAATCATTGTTATTTGAATTTTTTCAGTTTAAGCATGATTTCCCAAAACAGTTATTAATATTATTAGCTACTTCATATGGTACAAACAAACAGAGATGAGTGATTTTGTTGTTCCATAATAATACTTTCTGGTTGAAGAGAGTGGGTGGACTTAAGCTGGTAATATCCCCACAGCTGCAAAGAGTTCTCTTTAGAGCTGTTTGATTCCTACATGAGAGTTGTGAATAAATTAACCAAATTATAGCTTTTTTTTGTTTGAAAGACAACCATAATTTTAGTGTATTCAAAGCATTTTTTATGAGTAAAGAACCTTATATGGACAAACAAGCACGTTTTGAATTTACCAACCGAATCTTACCATTAATAACTTGTAAACACATTGATTTCTTATGGCAATGATTATAAATGATTGTATTTAAAAATCAGGAATACTTTTATAATTAAATGTACATTTAATGTGGTATTATTATAATTATTGTTTTGTTTTGTTTTTTACTTCAAAAATAAACCCTTATTAAATATATATCTTACAATATGTGATGTGGTATCTTAGAATCTAGGAAAAAGGATATGTATTTTTCTATGAGCTGCTCTCTTTTCTTGATAATAATAAACCTTTGTAAAATTCAGCATTGATTCAAAAACAGATTTACAATACTTTGTTTATGAATAGGATATAGAAATTCACTAGAGACAGGTACTTCCATCCCTAACAATGTTAACAAGCTGGAAAAGCCAAAACAGAATTTTTAAACTCATATTAGAGTTATAGATGCAAAGAATCCTAAATTAACTAAATATCAGAAAATAACAAGTTATTCTTAGGATAGAAGAGTCTCACAGTTGCATTATCCCTGGCAGAGAGGTGGGAGTTAAAAGAATATGCCATATAAAGGTGTAAAAGGAAACCTGCCAAATTTGAATAAACTTTTCATGTTAGCATATGGGCTGGTATGAGAGATTTAAATCCTGAGGAAACCCAAACCTGACGTTTGACCTCAATGACCTACCAGCAGTTCTAAATAGTGCTTCGCTAGTGCATGAGGATAATGCACAGAGGTTTAGGTGAGAAAGTGAGAGTCCAAGCAAGTATAAGGGAGTTCCACTGGTGAAAGAAGAAACCTTCCTAAGGTTGAGGGCATCCACGAACAGCCCACAGCTAACAGCAAACGTTGTGGTGAAATATTGTGTACTTTCCCATTAAGGTTAGAAACAACCCCAATAATTCCACTCTCACCACTTCTTTTCAACATTTTTTTTCCTGGTATGCTAGCTAGTGCAATAAGACAGGGAAGAGAAATTTAAAACAAAAACAAAAGCATAATGATTAAAAAAGGAAGTAATGAAACTACTTTATTTGCAGACAATAGAACTTTATATAAAGAAAACCTACAAAAACAACAAAATCATAAATAAAAAGCATATTAGCAACTTTGCCAGACACAACGTTAATGTACAAACTCAATTGTATTTGCATATGATGTAAACAAACAAAAGAAAAATGAAACTACTATTTATAATAACATCCAGAAACATAAGAGCAAGAAAGAAATATTAGAAAGTTATACAAGACCTCTACATTAAAATATAAATATTGAGAAAAATTAAAGATATAAATATATAGTGATATGTAAATTGAAAGACTTAATATTGTTAGGACACACACCCACATTTTCTCCCAATTTATCTATAAAGCCAAATCCCAATTCAAATCCCTTCAGGGTATTTTAAGAATTGTACAGTTTATTTAAAAATTTATATGTCAAGCAAGGGATCTAGAATAGTCAAAATGAGTCTGAAAAAAAGACAAAGTTTCAGGACTACCTTATTTTAAAATTTACCATCAAGTACACAGGACAGTGTGGAATTTACATAAGAGAGGAAAACTCAATCAATTGCTCATATAGTCAAAAACATAGATACAAATATTTAGTCCAGGAAAGACTTGAAAAACACTTCCTTTTTTGCCATTCTATTAGGTGAGAAAAGGTGTCACATTGTTTTTTTAATTTTCATTCTCCTTTTGACTACTGATGTTGAGCACTTTTTCATGTGCTTATTAGCCATATTGTTAAAACATCTCTCAGTTTTAAAGGGTCTTCAAGTTATTTCCCCATTTTAAAAATCAAAGGTGCCTTTTAATTGTTGATTTATTGACCTCTATTTCTTCTAGAAATGCAGTAGTTTTTGAGGGGGAAAATTATTTTTTTATTGAATGAAAAAATGTTAAAAACCAGAGTCAAAAGACATTGTTGAAAACTCAGAGCAATCAGAGGATCCAGAAAGCTAAGTTAGCTTAGAGTAATTGGTCATCTAAGACCAATTCTTAAAATCTTAAAAACAAGTACAAAGAATTAGGCTGCTCCATATTTAATTTAACATGCCAGACAAGATAAAATTCAACACTCTTAAATAAAAGTAAAATGTGACATTAAATTTCTAGAAAGTATAAGATTCATAATGTCTGTTATCCAATTAGAGATTATCATATGACAAACAGAAAATATAAAACATGACTAGAATAAAATTCAATAGAAACAGACCCGGAATTGAAACCTCTAATAGAGACTGCACAAGAGTACATCTACTCTCCAGTTCATTGGATTTGTCCAGGACAGCTAACAAAAGGATGATGAAGGACAACCCGCATCACAAAAAGCAAAGAATATCTACAACTGCAAGCAAAACAGTTCCTTTCATCTGCCCCACAGGAAATGAGCCCCCTCTCAACCTGAAACAGAGTGGACATCACCATCCCCTAATCCTCAAGATTGAGAAATGAACAAATATAAATGGGGAATACAACCATGGACCAAAGTAAATTTATTATTATTGTTGTAATGGAAGAACTTGTGACATTGATATAAAGATCGTAATTACCAGAGGTTCTGTGGAGAGGGGGATAAAGGAATAAATGGAACACAGGGCATTATTAGGGCATTGAAATTGTTCTGCATATATTGTAATGATGGATACAGACTATTAAACATTCTGTAAAATTCTATGAAACTTTACAGTGAAAAGTGTAAACCTTAATGTAAACAGAGACCTTGGCTAGTAGCAAAGCCACAATATTTGTTCATCAAGTATAACAAATGTACCACAGTGATGCAAGATGTTATTAATGGGGGAAAATGTGGCATGGGGAAGGGGGCGTAAATGGGAATCCCCTATACTTTCAGTATAACTTTTATGCAATCTAAAACTTCTCTATAAATAAAGTTATTATATGGAAAAAAATAAATGAGCATCAGTGATTATGGATTATTATCAGGTAGTTAAACATAAGTTTAATATGATTACCAGAAAAAAGGGGGTGGAGGTAGAAAAATAAATGTTGAAACAAGGGCCAAATATTTTCTGAATTTAATAAAAATTATAAACTCACAGATCTAGTTGCTCAACAAATCCTAAACAAGATAAATACAAATAAAACCACATTGCAGCAAGTCTTAATAAAACCTATAAACTGTAGTGATAAAATGTGAGCATATAAACAAATCTCAATAGATATGAAAATATTGAAATCAAACAAAGTAACTTCTCAGAACAAAATAAAATAAAGCTAGATATCGACAATAGAAGTAAAACTGGAATGTTCACAAAGATGTAGAAATTAAAAGTATATTCTTTAATTTAATTTGGAAGGCATCACAAAGGGAATTACAAAATACTTGGAGATGAATGAAAACAAAACACAACATACCAAACTTATGGGATGCAGCAAAGGAAGTGCTCAGAGGGAAATTTATAGCCATGAATACCTATATTAAAAAGGAAGATCCTAAATGAATAAATTAACTTCACATCTTAAGAAACTAGAAAAAGAAAACCAATGTAAACCAAAGGTTAGCAGAAGTAAGAAAATAATTAAGATTAGGGTGGAGATAAATGAAATAGATAATAGAAAATCAATTGAGAAAATCAACAAAACTAAACATTGTTTCTTTGAAAAAATCAATAAAATTGACCAACCTTTAGCTATATTGACAGGGGGAAAAAGTGAAAAGACACGGTCTCAATTTTGCCTGAGCTTCTATAACAAATACCACATAAATGGTTGTCTTAAACAAGGAACTTATTGGATCTTGATTTTCAGCCTAGGAGAAATCCAAAATTGAGCCACCAGCAAGGTGATGATTTCTCCCCAAAGACTATGTCATTATGTTGCTGATTTCTGGCAACCCTTGGTCTCAGTGGCTTTCCCATCATATAGCAATGTCCTCTCCTTTCTCTACCAGTTTTCCACTGCCTACCAGCTACTGGCTCTTCCCTAAGGCTTCTACTTCTGTGCCCAATATTCTTTTTATAAGGACTTCAGTTATATTGTATTAAGACTTACCCTCTTTCAGTTGATCACACCTTAACTACTAATAGTATCTTCAAAGGTCCTATTTACAAATGGGTTCATATCCACAGGATCAATGATTAGGACTTGAACATGCCTTTTGTTGGGGACATGATTCAATATCCAACAAACACAAACTAAAGTCAGAAATGAAAATGATGACACCAATACTGAAGTTACAGATATAAAGAAAAAAGATTATAAGAGAAGACTGCAAGAAATTGTAAGCCAATAAATTAGAAAATTTGGTTGAAATGGGATAATTCTTAGAAATGCAAAAATGACCAAAACAAAAAGATATAGAAAACCTCAACAGACCTATAACAAGTATAGAGCTTGAATCAATAAACTAAAACCTCCTACTAAAGAAAAGTCCAGGACCAGAGAGCCTCACTGGTGAATTTTACCAAACATTTAAAGAAGAATTAACACCAATGCTTCTCAAACACTTCCATAGAATTCAAGAGGTAACACTTACTAATTCATTCTATGAGACCAGCATTACATATACCAATAACTTATAAAGATATTACAAGAAAAAAAAATTACAGACCAATTTCTTCAATAGAGATACACAAACCCTTAACAAAATAAATAGCAAACCAAATCCAACAGAGTATTAAAAAGATACTGCAACATGATCAAGTGATATTTATCCCAGGAATTTAATGTTAGTTTAAAAAATTAAAATTAATCAATGTAATAGACCACATAATTAGAACAAAGTTAAAGAAACCCACGTTTGCTTGAGTAGATGCAGAAAAGACATTTGACAAAACCCAGCACACTTTCTTAACAAAAACACACAGAACACTATGAACAGAAGGGAATTTTCTCAACATGATTATGGCCATTTATGAAAAACCCACAACTAATATACTCAATAATGAAAACTGAAAGCTATCGAAGATCAGGAACATGACACAGATGCTTGCTTTCACTATTTCTATTGAATATTGTACTAGAACTTCTGGCCAGAGCAATTAGTCAAGAAAAATAAATAATAAGTATCTGAGTTGGGAAGGAAGAAGTAAATTTCTCAATTTGCAGATGACAAGAGACTGTACATAGAAAATCCAAAGGCAGTCACAGGAATACTATTAGAGCTAATAAATGTATTCAGCAAAGTGGCAGAGTACAAGATCAACACTCAACAATTAATTGAATTTCTAGACACTCAAAATAAAACATCAGAAGTTGACATTAATAAAGTATTTCTCTTTACAATAGATCTAAGAGAATAAAATATCTATGAATAAATTTAACTAAAGATATGAAATACTTGTACACTAGGAACTATAAAACATTGCTGAAATAAATTAAATAAGACACAAATAAATTACAAGACATCCACATTTGTGGGATGAAAGACATCCTATTAAGATATTGTTTTATTTTCCTGGCTGCTAAAACAAGTAACAAGTAGTGGGTTATCTTAAAAAACAAAAACAAACAGGAATATATTGGCTCATGGTTTTAAGACTAGGAGAAGTCCAAAATTGAGGTAGCATCAAAACAATGATTTCTCCCCAAAGATTGTGTCAACTGGGGTTGACGGCTGGCAATCCTTGATCCTTGGCTTTTCTGTCATCTTACAATGCACATAGCAGTGCCTTCTCCTTTCTATTCTAGGTTGCATTGACTTCTGCTTTGGGCTGCTTGCCATAGCCTGTCTCTTTGTCTCTCTGTCTCTGTCTCTTTCTCTCTTTCCTTCTCTGAATTTCATTCTGCTTACTAAAGACTCCAGAAAAGCCCAACCTGATTCAGGTGGGCCACAACTTAACTGAAGTAACGTCTTCAAGAGATCCTATTTATAATAGGTCCACATCTACAGAACCAGGACCAGGGTTTGGGCCCTGACCATGCCTTTTCTGGGTATGTGAGTCAATCCTCAACAGATGTCAATACTACCCAGAGGGATCTACAGATTCAATACAATCCCTATCAAAAGTCCAGTAGCCTTTTTCACACAAATGGAAAAGCTGATCCTCAAATTCATATGGAGCAATGAAGGGCTTAGAATAGCTAAAACATTTTTGAAAAAGAAAAAAGAATGGAGAACTCACACTTCCTAATGTCTAAATGTACTACAAAGCTACGGTAGTCAAGACAATGTTGTACTGGCATAAAGTTAGACAAGTAGACCAGCAAAATAGAATTGAAAGCCCAGAAAAGGACCCAAATATCTATGGCCAATATATTTTCAACAAGGGTGTCATATCCACTAAATTTATTCTGTATTGGGAATACAGAATATCTGCATGCAAAAGAATGATGTTGAACCTCACACCCTATTAAAAAAATAAATTCAAAATGGATCAAGAATGTATATATAAGATCTAAAACAATAAACCTCCTAAAAGATAACATTGGAGCAAATATTCATGACTTGATATTCTGCAATGAGTCTTTAGAGATGACAACAAAAGTATGAGCAACAGAAGGAAAAATAGATTCAACTTTATCAAAATTAAAAACTTTTGTGCTTCAAAGAATATTACCAAGAAAGTGAAAAGTCAACCTGCATAATGAAAGAAAATAATTGCAATCCATACATCTGATAATGGCTTAATATCCAAAATATATAAAGAACTTTTACAGTGCAACAACAAACACAAAAATGGCAAATGACATGAAAAGACATTTTTCCAAAGAGGATATACAAATGTCCAATATGCACATGAAAAGATGTTCAGTATCATTAACCATAAGGGGAATACAATTCAAAATCACAGTGATTTACTACTTCATACCCACCAGGATGGCTATATTTAAAAAACAGAAAATAAGTGTTGTAGAGGATGTGGAGAAATTGGAACTCTAGTTCACTGTTTGTGGGAATGCAAAAAGCTACATCCACTGTGGAATGCAATATGATGGCTCCTCAAAAAGTTAAATATAGAATTATGGTATGACTTAGCAATTCTACTCCAAGGGTGTCAAACAGATACTTGTGTGCCTATCGTTTTAGTTTGCTAAAAGCTGCTGGAAGCAATATAGCAAAAATGGGTTGTTTTTTTTAATGAGAATTTATTAGGCTAAAAGTTTACAATTCGGAAGCTGTGAAAGTGTCCAAATCAAGGCATCAGGCAAAGCTCTCTCCCTGAAGGTCGACTGCTAGCGATCCTGGATCCCTGCCACATGACAAGGCATAATAGCAACTCTGCCAGTTGCTCTCCTCCAGGCCCTGTTCTAGTTCTGCTTCTGGCTGCTCTATCTGTAAACCTTTTCTCTCTCCTAGGTTTGTTGATTTCAATTTCTGGAGGCTTCTCTCTGTCACTGCAGCTTTTTTTTTATCAGAATCTGCAGCTTTATGTTCCTCCATTTAGAACTTCAGTATGAGTATTAAGACCCTCCCTGGGTCATGCAATCTAATCAAAGGCCCTTAACTAAGCAATTTAATTAAAAAGTCTCACCTACAATAGGCTTACATGCACAGGAATGGATTAGCTCTCAGGACATGATTTTCTGGGATCCACCCTAGTGCACACTGTCACACAATGTTCATAGCAGCATTATTAACAATAACCAATAAGTAGAAACAACTTAAGTGTCCAGCAACAAATGGATGGTTAAACAAAATGTGGTACATACTCACAATGAAATATTATTCAGCAATAAGAAAAAATAGAATTATGAGACATGCTGCAATGTGGATGAACCTTGAAAACATTATTCTCAATGAAATCAGCAAGTCACATAAGGACAAATATATGGTGTCATTTTTGTGAAATATCTAGAAGTAGCAAATTCACAGATACAGAAAAGATAATAGAGGTTACCTTGGTGTGGGGAGAGGAGAAAAGCAGGTATTTTTGGTTGGTGGTCATAGAGTATTTGTGAATAATAATTAATTAAAAATATAATCAAAAGGAAAAAAATTAAAACAAAGGAAAACAGATTTACAATAGTGGTAGATTGAATTATATACCCCTGTGATTCATCTTAATCTATATCTTATGGCTGTGAACTTGTGTAAATAGGATGTTTTCAAGATTTTAGTTTAGTTACAGTATGGCCAACTGAACCAGGGTGGTTCTTAATCTATATTAGTGGAGGTCTTACAAAGAGAGGAAACTGGAAGGCAGAAGTCATAGAAAGCCACAGAGAAGAGAGAGAAGATAGAAATCAGCAAAAACCAGAAGAGCAGACACACGGAGAGAGAGAGATCACCATGTGTCATCAGGTAGAGTTGCAAGCCAAGAAACTCCAAGGATTGCAGCAAGATAACACATAATGCTGCAGACTTCTGGGAGAAAGCACGGTCCTGGCAGCACCTTGATTTTGGAATGCTAGCCTTCAAACCTTTGACATAATAAAGGTTTATGTTTAAGCCAATCCATTGTGTTATATTTGTCATAGCAGCCATGTAAACCAAAACACATGTAAAGGAACAAAAATAAGAAATTTCACAAACTTCTTATGAGATACAATTCAAGCAGACGACAATGGCATACCATCTTTAAAGGACTGAAAACACACACACACAACCCACAGAAAACAATTTAAAAGCTTATCAAATTAGAATTTTATGTACAGCAAAAATTACCATCCAGAACTTAAGAAAATATAAGAACTTTTTCAGACAAACAAAAGCTGAGAGATTTCATCATAATAGTCTTTCACTTAAAAAAAGATTAAAATAAGTTTTCCAGGCAAAAGAAAATTATAACAAATAAATTATAGACCTAAAGAAATAACAAAGAGGACCAGGAATGTGAATCTTTAGGCAAATATGACAACAACAATGTGGAATGAGTGTGCTGTGGAAACACAAGCTCAGGCACAACAAACATGAGTGCTTATTAGTTAAATGGCACAAAGGGTTCAAACGTACGGGGAAGAAATTCTAGCCTGGCCAGTCTGCCTTGGAAGCCAGCTGCTTAAGACAGGGTTGGTGGATGGTGACACCATATGCTCAGCTTCACACCAGAGGTAAGAGATAAATCTCTGCTGACCAAGGGCAGTGTATTTATACAACCTAGGAGGAAGCCACCCTGCAACTGAGAGATACCGACCTGATAAGCTGATGGGGATGCTTGTTCCTGATTTTGGTTTTAAGGTATGATCAGGCCACTCCATTAAATCTAACATCTTCCAAGAGTTGTTGATGAGGGTTGTGAGATGGTCACTAGGTGTGTCCATGACTTCCCCAGCAAACAACAAAACACCTTTCTTCTACTATTTTGTTTTTTAAAAAAATCCAATTATATTCTGTCTATGGAAAACAAACTTTATCTATGAAAACAGAGGTATTTTTAAATTAAAATGAAAGAAAAAGATACCATGAAAACAAAAAATTTAAGAAAGTTGAAGTGACTATATTATTACATATAAACTAGAATATGGAATAATGAATATTACTAGAGATAAAGACTAACATTTAGTGATGGTAAAATAGATAATTTATCCATAATATATAATCCTAAATTCATGTGATCTAATAATGGAACTTCAAAGTAAATAAAACAAAAATCTTTAGAAATAAAACAAGAAATAAACAAATCCCAACTATAATTTGAGATTTCATCACCTCTCAGAAATGATGGGATATGCTGAATGAAAATGCATGATGCAACAATTATTACATTGGCAGTAAGAATAGACAAATCCATAATATATTTGGAGACTTCAATGCCCCAACCTCTGTAAGGAGATGGAAGACCTGAACAGCAGTATCTATTAATTAGATACTATCTATTAAAAAGATACTATCAAATGCTCTAATCAGCATTTGAATAGTACCTTTGACAATATCAGAATGTATATTACTTTTTTCCTGTGCAAATGGAATTTTTACCGAGATGCACCATATGCTGTGACCAACACAAACTCTGAATAAATTTTAAAAAATGAAGCCATATAGAATAGTAATCAGTAAAATACAATTAAATTAAAAATCAATTTAAAAGATGCCTGCAAAGTTCACCAAATGTTTGGAAATTAAACAAAGCACTTCTAAATAATCCATAGATTAAATGAGAAATAAAAAGGAAAATCATATTAAAATGGTAAAGAATGTTTATAAATACTAAAGAAAGCACAACATATAAAATGTGTGGACTAAAGCTTAAACAGTGTTTAGAAAGAAATATACAGTTTTAAAATGCCTATTACCAAATATGTAATGTCTGAACTGTAAAAAGGACCATCAGTATAGGTCTTACAGAAATTAAAAAGATAATTAGCACTTTGGACACACATATACTAAAATAGAAACAATACAGGAAAGTTCACTAAGTTTTGAGTGTTGATTTTTGCACTATTTTGCATTCTGACCAGCAATGAATAAGTTTGTTCCTATTTCTACATGTCTTCTCCAACACTTGTAATTTTCCATTTTTTAAATTAGCCCTTCTAGTGTTTGTGAAATAGTATATCATTGTACTTTTTTTTAATAATGATTTTCCCCCCTGAGATGGCTCCCTCATCTATTTGCTCATTTTTTTTTTCCCTCATTGTCTGTTTTTCTGTTGTTTCTGTTTTTTTCTTTAGGAGACCCAGGACTCCCATGTGGGAGGCAGGCACTCAACTGCTTGAGCTACAGCTGCACCATGCTTGTTTTGTTGTTGTTGTTGTTGCTCATTGTCTGCTCGTTTTACTCATTGTCTTGCTCATTGTTTTTTTTCCTTGCTCTTTGTCTGCTCATTGTCTGCTTGTTGTTTTCTCATTGTCTCCTCATTGTTTTGCTAATTGTCTGCTTGCTGTTTTTGCTCAATGTTTACTCATTGTCTGTTTGTTTTTTGTTTGTCTTCTTCAGGAGGCTCAGGGAACTGAACTTGAGGTCTCCCCTGTGGGAGGCAGGCCCTCAACTGCTTGAGCCACATCCACTCCCTCATTGTACTTTTAATTTGCATTTCCCTAATGGCTAACGATGTTGTGCATTTTTTCATATATATTTTAGCCATTTGTATATATTCTTTGGAGATATGTCTATTCAACTGTATTAATCATTTTTAATTGGGTTGTCTTTTTATTGTTGAGTTGTAGGATTTATTTATATATTCTGGATATTCAAGCAATAATGAATTTGCAGTTTCCAAATATTTTTTCCCATTATGTACAGTGAAATTTTACTTTCATCACAATGTGCTTTGAGGCATAAGTTTTTAATTTTGATGAGGTTCCATTTATCTGTTTTCTTGTCTTGCTTTGCTTTGGTAATAATGTCTAAGAAACCACTATCTAACACAAGGTCCTGAAGATGCTGCCCTATGTTTTCTTCCAAAAGTTTTGTAGTTCTGGTTATTAGATTTAGGTCTTTAATCCATTTTGAGGTGGTTTTTGTATATGGTGTGAGATAAGGGTCCACCATCAATCTTTCACATATGCACATGCAGTTTTCCCAGCAACATTTGTTGAAGAGACTATTATTCCCAGTTGAGCAGACTTGGCACCCATGTCGAAAACCGGTTGGCCTTATTTGAGAGTTGATTTCAGAACTGTGGCTTTGATCCCATTGGTCTATCAGTCTGTCCTTCTGCCAGTACCGTGCTGATTTGATTACAGTGAATTCAAAATAAGTTTTAAGATTAAGAAGTGTGAGTCTTCCAATTTCAATCTTCTTTCTCAACATGTTTGGTTATTCAGGGCCCCTTACACTTCCATATAAATGTGATGATTGACTTTTCCATTTCTGCAAAAAATGATTGATGGATATTGAATCTGTAAACCACTTTGGGTAGAATTGACATCTTAACAATACATCATCTTTCAATACATGAACACAGAATGCCCTTCCATTTATTTAGAACTTCTCTCATTTATTTTAGCAATGTTTTGTAGTTTTCTGTGTACAAATTCTTTATGTCTTTGATTAGATTTATTCCTAGATATATCATTTTTAGTTGCTATTGTAAATGAAATCTTATCTTTTTTTTAAAATACATAAACAGTTTCCTTTATTTTAAAAAAGTTGATCATAATAATGGGCTGTGCACATATTCCCACTACAAGCACAAAACCACGTGCCTTTTTATTGATTCAAACACTGAGGAATAAAAAAATCACATTAGGTGGCCCCATGGCATCCAAATTATCTCTTAACATGCTGCTTTTCAGGTTCCTCTTTGGTTTTTTTTTTTTAAATAATAATTTTTTTTTTTTTAAAGATGCTTAAATTACATAAATGTTACACAAAAATTGTATGGATTCCCATATGCCCCACCTCCCACTCCTCCTACAACCTCCCACATAAACATCCTTTATTAGTGTGGCACATCACCTGCAATGGATATACACATCTTGGGGCTTTGCCACTAAGCAGGGACCATAGTTCACATTATAGATCACACTCTCTGCCCCACAGTTCTGCATGTTATATGCTGATATAAAATGGCCTATATCTGTCATTGCAATGTCACTCAGGAAAATTCCCAAGTCCCAGAAAAGCCCCTGTATTACAACTGCTTTTCCCTCTCCCTGCCCCTAAAGCATCCGGTGGCCACTGGCTCCACATTAGTGTTGTAACTACTTCCATTGCGTGAATCACAATATGTCTATAACAGAATACCAGTAAGTCCACTCTAGTCCATAGCTCTTCCCCCAATCCTGAGGAGTCTGAGGTGGTGATGTCCACTCCACCTCCAAGTGAGAAGGGGCTTGTATCTCATGGATAAGATGGATGGGATTATCCTGCCTGCAGCTGTGGACTCTCTCCATTCCCTGGGATGGCTGTTGTCCATCATCATCTTCCCACCAGGTGTCCAGGGTGAGTCCATTGAACTGTAGAGTAGGAGTTGCAGCTCCACCGAGATTCCAGGCCCAGCTGGCACATGGACAGCCCAAAGATTCCGGTCTCTGGAAGTACACCTACAAACTCCGGCACCACATATAGGTTTCAATAGAAGGGACAGATGGACCATGTGCAGGGAAGGCATATTTGGGTCCAGCTCTGTTACTCTCAGGAGTGAAAGTTTTTCTTAATTTCTTCTTCAGATTCTTTAGAAAAACTTGTGATTTTTTTTTTTGTTTGGTATTGAACTTGTACCCCACTACTTTGTTGAATTCATTTATTATCTCTACTAGCTTTGTTGTGTTTTTTCAGGATATTCTGTAAATAGGATCATGCTATCTGCAAATAGGGAAAGTCTTACTTCTTCCTTTCCAGTTCATATGGCTTTTATTTCATTGTCTTGCCTAATTGCCTTGACTAGGACTTTCATTACAATGTTGAATAACAGTTATGACAGTGACATCCTTGTCTTGTTCCTGATCTTAGAGGGAAGTCTTTCAGGCTTTCACCATACAGGATTATGTTAGCTACATGTTTTTCATATATGCTCTTTATCACACTGAGAAAGTTTCCAATTTGCTAATGTTATTTAACAAGAAGCCATGTCAAATGCCATTTTTACATCATTTGAGTGTGATCATAGATTTATTTTTCCCTCTTTCATTCTGTTAATGTGATATATTTCATTGATTGGTTTTCTTATATTGAACCACTCTTACATACCTGGGATAAATACCAAATGAGCATGTTATACAATTCTTTTTAATGTGATGATGAATTATATTTGATAGTAATTTTTTGAGTATTTTTTCATCTATATTTATAAGAGATATTGGTTGATAATTGTCTTTTCTCATGATATCTTTATCTGGCTTTGTTATGAGGGTGTTGGCTTCATAGAATGGACATCTTTGGTGGGTGTAGGCATTATTCTATCTACCACAAGACCTAAGTAAATGAAGGTATTAATATGTCATTGATTGGAAGTTTTTATAATGTAAAGATATCAGGTTATTCCAAATTGATCTATATATTCAATGCAATCCAAAACAAAATCCATGTGTGCTTTTAATGGAAATTGACTATTAAATCTACATTT
>JAQZBX010058193.1:0-17798 GCA_029593785.1 Cabassous unicinctus
AACGGGCTCAAACAACAAGAACAAACAAGCAAAGAGACAAGGGAACCATCTCAGGGGGAGGGGAGAAATGTATAATAAGGTGCAGCAGATGTATCTTGGTGGTTGAGCACCTGCTACCCATGCATGAGGTCCCGGGTTCAATCCCTGGTACCTCCTAAAAAAATGTAAGAGGGAAGTCAGAAATGTAAATTAGGATGCTCTATTTACATATAACAGAGATCCAAGGCCCAACTGCATTAAACAAATAAGGGACACAACTGAGCCACATACCTAGAAAAAAATCACATAGAGTACAAAAGACTTGTGGGCTTTGAGCATGTTTGATCAAGGCTTAAGAAACTATTAAGGCTGTGGTCCCTCTCTCTCAATGTTTCTTCCATTCCCCTAAATCTCAGCCTGCTTTACATCATAAAAACCTCCTTATCACCTCCTCAGACTTGTTGATGGCACTGTCAGCAGACAGACTGCAGAGGGGGGCTATTGCTTATCCAGTCATTCTCCTCTGCTATGAATCAGAGGAATGGAATAAGTTCTCAGTTTAGGGGTTTTCTATAGGGAAATTGAGTAAAACCAAAGTTAAAAGTTTTGGAAATTGATAAAATTTTCCAAATTTTTAGAAAGTTTACATCCATAATTCCTGATTTATCTCTGACTTGTTTAGTGACAACAATGTTAATCTCTTTTCTTTCTTCCTCTTTCAAATCATATATCAATTCCTGAATATAAATTTTTTAGTCTTACAACTTACCTGAAAATGAAGGAAATACTAATCACTTCTTCCATATGTTGTACATTTCCCAACTAATAGTGTGACCAGAGAAAATAGAAAAGACCAATAAGTTTCCATTTGTTTTAAGTGAGCAATCCATATTTTAAAATAACATTCCTACTGATCGGTAACCATTTTTTTAAAATGTAACTTTTATCAATCAATCTGTAATATTTATTGAACAAAATATGTTTCAATCACCAGTCTGTGCTTTGAGGATATAACACACAACAGGACAAATCAGGTATCTACTCTTAACAGATCATAGAGCTATTTCTATTAGGTGTGTTTTATAATATGATTACATTAACCAAAAGAAAAGTTTGGCTTCATCAAGTATAGATATTCTACTGTAAAAGTATTCATAACAAAAAGTGGCTTGCTGGATAGTCACCCAAAACATTACAATAATGTTATGGTTAGACAACGAGAATGAAATGTCAGGATTTGTAGAGAAAACTGAAGTAGCTCCAGTAATAATTTCTCCTATTCCAAGAGAGTGAAAAGTAAATTGAAATCAATCAAAGACATTATCATTGGTAAGAGTCAAAATATCCTTTTACTACCATGTTCAGCCATGTTTAAGCAAATAAATAAAAATAAGTATGCCCGCCAATTAAATATAAAATATATCCACTTAAAATTTATTTTTGAACTATTTAGGTTTTCTCTATAATTTATTAATGTTAAGAGGTGGCATTTGTTGAATGTAGCACATAGATAATTGTTTATTGATAGTTGCATTAATCCATAAATCACAAATATCTGGATATTCCTTAAGAATTACAAATGTTCTCTATGAATTATATATATTATATATGTGTGTGTCTGTGTGTGTGTATATATATATAGAGAGAGAGAGAGAGAAAGACAGAGAAAGACAGAGAGACAGAGACAATTAGAATAAGGTAAAATATATATTTGATTTTTTTCTCAAAATTCTTTAATAAATATTTTCCAGATGCATTTCCTTTATTCTAGTCATGATATCTAGTATTGTAAATTATCCTTGCTACACCCCTGGCAGACACATAATAGCTATGTAATTTTAGGAGTGTTAAATAGATGGTTTTTTAAATGTACAGGGTGTAGGAAAACCACTAGTGATAGTTGAGTACCTTTGAACTAACAATAGTTGGAGATGCTGGACCTGAAGGAACAACCAGAGGAATAGCTTATGATACCCTGGCATCAAACCTGCCTTACAGAAGCTGTGACCTTCAATGAATAAAGTCAGCTGTTAGTGTCCTCATAGGGAGGGAAGTAAGGGAATAAAAACCTTAACAAGTTTTCTCTCTTCTTCCCTATTGTTCACCAGTGGTCAACCCCTGTTCCCCTCCCTCCCAACCCCCCACCGCCATAAGAAAGTATCTAGTGATATATTCCTTTCAAGTCAGGCTAATAGAGCACAGTCTGGCATTGAAGGATGGAAAGTGGATTACAGAGGTAAATCAATGTAATCCAGCCCAGGGAGGAAATGGAGGGAAAAAAACCAGACATATTAAAACAAATCTAAACAAAGCACCTCTTTTGTAAGCCAAGTGGAGTTGGGAGTAAGAGAAATATTTTTCACTGCTCACAGTAACAGCCACCAAACTTTTTGCACAAAGCCTAGTAAATTATAGAAACTCAATGCACATTTTTGAATGAATATATGCGTGAATAAGGGAGCAGCGACAGCTATTCTTAAATTATTTAAAAGTCCTCATGTGGCATATGGAGTGCTCTTGTTCTGTTTTGCTCTGGGGAATTAAAATTATGACCAAAGGATTATACAGAGAAGAAGGCTGAAAAAAATAGAAATAGTTTTTAAAACTAGAAATTGTCTGCTAAATAATGAAATGCCTTATTAGTGTTGAGCTTTCTGCCAATGGGCTCATTCAAATAGAAATATTATATTTTCAAAAGAATACAGCAGAATGGAATGGATACAGGATGAATAGGCACTTGGACGGGCTGAACACTAATATCTCCAACATTTCTAAGATCCTTCCACTATGGGGCCCACAAGAGACATTTATTTCATTCTTAGTATCAGGAGAACTGTGCTTCTCTTGAGGAACTGTTTGTTGTTAGTCCCTTAGGGGCATTCTAAATCTCTATACGGATCTTTGCTTTGACAGTTAGGAATTTAAGAATAAAGTTTGTGGTTCATTTTAGCAAATATGAAGAATGTTTTGTGACTTGTATTTGCATATTAACAGTGCCTCTGGCTTTATCTTATTTTTCTTTTATGTACCACATAGCTAATCCATTTTAAAAATCTTACTAGCTATATTCTAAGTTCTATATAATTGTCTTTGTGGGGGAAAGTTGGGTATAAACAAAGTCTTCAACAATTCTGTTGCCTAAATTATTTTAATAAATTCAAAGCAAAAAATAGGTACCTGATTATTTCATTCTATTCAAATAACATGTATAACAGGGATGCTTTTGCATTGTAAATTTTACCCCACCACTTCAATCTTTGGCAGATCTCTAAGTTTCCAGGGGAGAGGATGATAGATGTGCATTCTATGCAAGCAAACTCTTTGAGAAGTGTTAGCTAATTTCTATCTCTAAGTTTGAAATTATTAAAATGACTTGGCTATTTGAGAGTCTAAGCAGATCTTTGAGTACAGAAACACCAATGGTTTCCTAGGAGAAAATAACTCTGGTGAAAAGATGTTCTTAATTGAAAGTCGAGGCTCATTACAGGGGACTATGGCACTGCGATGTGCATTCAATTGAGTTCATATGTGGATACACTGGTAAACCTCTTCAGAATCAACAGCTCCTGAACAAGGAACAACATTAAAGTTAAAAATTGGGTCTGAGTGTAAAAAAATGAAGAAATAGGTAAAATATTTTGAAGATAAAAAAATGATGTGGGTTGAGCATATCTAAGAATAAAATGTGTCTTCCTCTGCTTCTGAAGACAGGCCGGGATGGTCCCTGGCTGGGTTCCTTCACTCAGTGCAGCAGGACAGACAGACACTCCTAAATAGGCTAGGAAGGAAAAGAAGATTTGTTCAGCTGCAGGAGACCAGGCATGTACACTCTCAAATCAGCCTCCTCATTAAGGGTTTTTCACACAGATTTTATACCAGTTGAAACAAAGAAAGTTAATTATCAAGGTGACATTCCTAAGGAGGGTCTGGAAAAATTAGTTTTTGCTTTAATCTTAAAATACACGTAGTATGCATAGGATCTGGTAATTTGGAGTGATAAGGATGTGGGGTGGTGAGTGATTGGGTGTGGGGTGGTACGGATGTGAATGTACAGATAAGGATGGATACAGAGATAAAAACAATGTCAGATGTGAGTAAAGATGAGAAAGCATATAGTTAAACATTCTTGGTGGAGCTATATCTGGATAATGTTAAATCTGTAGCTCAGTGTGCCTCCTGACAAGTGAGCAAGAGTAATACTGAAATTTTCTAACATTATAAGGTACAGTACAATGTCTTAATATTTAAGCTATACTGGGTTTATCTGGTACCACACTTCCTACTCAGCACACCCTACCGCATAGACGCAGAAGCCAGGGCATCTTCACAAGTAGTAACAAGAAGAACCATTGCCACTTTTTGAAAGGAACCATTTATTTGTCAGCCAGAGCAGATTTTCCAATTCTCCCTCTGCTTGATACTTACCCTGTGAACAATGCTTTGAAGTTAATGATAAAGCAAAGAAATGTTTCGTGTGTGTGTGTTTCTGGTTGAAGCATTAGAACATTTTAGGAATATTTATACAGGTCAAGCTGAACTTCATACATCTCCTTTAGTTTGAAATAAATAAAACTATTTACATTTTTATTACCATTATTTAATCCTCACAGAAATCAAGTCAAATAAAAATAACAAAGTACTTTAATCCCATGAAAAAGCAAGCTCAATGGGTGCTATTTATTTAACTGTGTCCTCCATATTAGAGAAGTCACAGATATCTGTTAAGCAGCCATCACCTAGACCTCACCTTCCCCTCTCTGAAGTCACAGACACATGCTAAGTGGCCATTTCCTGACCTTCTGTTACCCCCCATCTTTTTTCTACTTGCCAATCCACAAACTAGGGGAGCTGTTAAGTCTAATGAAAAGGCCCTGTCAGACCTTAAACCCAGAAGCCAGAAACTCCAAAAGTCTTATAAGAACAAGAATTCTCAGTGGCAGGGTCCTTTCCTACCCAAGGTGGATAAAAACCACATTTAGACAGTATAGATGAACTCTTTTCACCAGTGCTAAAAAGGGCATGCAGAACTGCCATCTGGGAATCTGATGGGGAACAGTTTTGCACTACCCCAGGACACAGGCCATGATGATACTTCTTCCTCTGCCCTTTTGTACTTTTTGAAATATGTAAATGACAAGGAGTTTTGCCCTTTCTGGAATCATTTGCTGAAAGTTTCCTTTAAAAAAATTTTTTTTTCTTTATTAGAGAAGTTGTGGATTTACAGAAAAATCATGTATAAAATACACGATTTTCATATACCATCCCACCACCAACCCTTTGCATTGGTGTGGAACATTTGTTACAATTAATGATAATGAGGCATGCTAGTAAAATAGGGAGACAATAGATGGATCTGGAACCTGGTAGGAAGCCCACGTGGCCATTGGTACCCCCAAGATGGCTGCCGGAAGAACTTGTGAGTACTACCATTCAGAATGAGATTTCCTCCAGAATCAAGGAGAAGCCCTGATATTCTCCAGGGGGACTTATCATTGCTCCCTTCTGGGGGATTGATGGGTATAATAACCAATCAAAACAGCAAATAACTGGGGTTCCTCCCCCAATATTAAGGAAGGTGTGGAATAATTAATGGTTTAAAAAGCACGGGAAACCAAATGACCCCCTGCTCTTGTCTTCTTCCCCCCTGCCTGGAACAGCATGTAAGTAAAACCTGGGCATTTGTAATCTGTAATAGGGAATTGTAGTCTGTAAATCAGCCCTCTTTATCACTTTTCAGCCCCATCCCCTTTACCTGGGTCCCTTAATCTATTATTTTCTCCCATTTCTCTTCTTTCCCTTCCTTAATAAATTAATAGCCTAACTAACCTGGCTTGCTCTTGAAATTCATTTTATGTAGCTTAGTCAAGAACCTAGAAAAAATCTGGCAATAATAATACCTTTTTATAATTGTACTATTAAAGTCCATGGTTTAAGTTAAGGTTCACTCTGTAGCGTAGTTCCATGGATTTTTAAAAAATTTATCCTATTACAATACATACACAATCTAACGGGTCCCCTTTTAATCACATTCAGATATACATTTTAATGCTGTTAATTACATTCAGAATATTGTGCTACCATCCGTGACTGAAACATTTCCATCATTTCAAATAGGAGCCTTGAACAGTTTAAGCCTTAACTTTCTATTCTCTATCCTCACCCAATCCCCAGGTAATTTATTGTCTAGATTTTAACTCTATGAGCTGGTTTGTCCTAATTGTTTCAAATCACTGAGATTGTACATTTGTCCTTTTGTGTCTGGCTTATTTCACTCAACATGGCATCTTCAAAGTTCATCCATGTTGCCACATGGATCAGGACCCCATTCCTTTTTACAACTGAATAATATTCCACTGTATGTAGTTGTGCTAAAAATAAAATAAACAGACTAAAAAGAAGTTGTAGACCAAGTTCATCAAGCTAAAGTTGTATTAATGCAGGAGCAATACCAAAAGAGATTTCTGTACAAAATGTTGAGCTGGGATAACAGCTTATATGACTGGTTGAAACAAAGGGAAGGTGTAGGGGAATGGGGAGGGAGGAGAGAGACATGAATTAGGGTGAGTACATGAGCTGCATAAACTATGAGGATGATGTGAACTACAAGGATTATGGGGGCTGTGGACTGTCCAGACAGGATGTCCTTGAGACCTAGTTCATTAATTAGGAAACAAGATGCTAGTGTAAGGTTGTGGCCATTTGGTGAAGATCAGCAGACCTTGCTGGTTTCAGCCTGATCTCTTTGTTAGTTCTTCCATCCAGGCAGGAGCAGGGGTCTTTATCAGCACCAAAAAAGGATCATTGGTATGTCAGCCTGCTTCAGATAACCCCAGTTTCTTCTTTGTAATACTCTGGAAAAAATGGAAGCTTAAGTAAATCAAGATGGTTAATAAAATCATTTATCATTCCAGTTTCACATTCCCTCCTTTTGGTCAAGGGAGTCTTTGACTCTCCGAAGACCAATTATGGCTAGTTTGGGCTCTATAGACTGATTCTTTAGTTACCGAGGACAGAAGAAAGAGTTTGATGGTTTTAAGGAGTTGTGTGATGAAGTTTATGACGAGGCAGATGAGAACAGGTACGAGGAGAAGGATGATACTTAGCATGACCAGTGGCGAGACTAGGGAAAACTAGGGGTGTTAGGCAGAAGCCCCTTAATTGATTCCCATATGTCTCTTGGTTCCTGGTTTATGTGGTGAAGCCATTTGGCTTGTTTGAATACTTCCTGGATGTCAGTTTTGACTTGTCCGGTGTTGTTGATACAAGTACAAAAGGATGTGTTGGCAACAGCATAGATGCCTCCTTCTTCTACCAGTAGGTAATCTAAAGCCAATCAGTTGTCCTTAGTTATGGCCGTGAGGTAATTGAGAAAGGTAGTTAGTCCCTGCCAGGTTTGCCCCATTTCTTCAGATACAGCTTCAAGGGTGGCACTGAGGTTATAGATGATGTGTTTGTCACATCCATATTCCATCAGGGGCTAAAAGTCCCAGTAGGGACCCCATTTCAGCAAGAAGTAAACTGATAGCCCTTTTATCTTGGGAGAAGAGTAAAGTTGTAAGGGTGGAAGTTGGGGTCTATTACAGAGCCAACTGTGCATTGTTCACTGGGCTCTGGGTCAGTGTGAAAGCAAGGAAATGCTACAGGCCGTAGAGTGGTATTGCATGGAAAGGTGAAACTGAAGATGGGAAAGCATTGGATTCCTCTAGGTCCTTGGCTATGATGCATAAATGAATATATGAACATGGCAGTTTTAATTTATTTTAACAAATTAAAAATGCTTTATTTGAGAAATGGGGGAAAGAATAGAGCTTGCTGAGAAATGAAAGAGAAATACAGAAATACACACCAAGATTTGGTGCGGGCTCCTCTAGGCAGAGAGAGCACACTCTGCCTTGTGTGAAACCGGGTATCTTCTGTGAGGACATTTTCATTGGTGGATCTTACTAGGGACTCCCATTGTGAAAGATTTGCTCTGGGAAGATTAGGAAAGGATGTTCTGTGAATGAAGGATTGGGCTACTTGAGGGTTGTTATGACAAACCCAGAAGTTTGAGGGATTAAGCCAGGAGGCAATAATTTTGGACATATTCAGTATAAGGTTTTTCCAGTTGTAGGTGAGGTTGGGGAGACAGAGGAGTAAGAAAAAGAAAATCATAGGGGTCATTTTAGTTTGACAGTGGGACTAGGGATGATAATGTTTGCTACAATCTAGCTAAAGGCAGTGAAGCTAACTGCAGGAAAGAGAAGATAACAGATTCGACAAGCATCTGTAGGAGGCCAAGCAGGGTGTTCTTGCTCTTGGAGGAGAACAATGCATGGTTAAATATTTAGTTAAGAAAAGAGACAAAAGGAGGTTTAAGTTAACTCAGCCCATATCCAGAGTCTTGGAAGAGTTGTCTGCATCAGATTCCTGCTACTTCTGGACCTGGCAGAGCCACGGGCTTAGGATTCCGATGCTTTCAGTGGTCGTTTCGGGTGTTGGGGATGGTTTTAGCTGCAAAAGTGAATCCAAGAGTCATTTCTTCAAAGCTTTGCAAAAGTGGGGATGATAAGGAGGACTTGAGAGGGTTCTTTCCACCAGGACCCAAGTATATGCTTCCAAAGATGCCGTTTCCAATACATCCAATCTCCTGCTTGCACAGTTGGTGAAGAATTGAGGAGATCTGTAAAGAGAGGCTCAGAAACAGTTTTGTGGAGTTCAGACAGAGTTTGTGCGAGTATTTGGCAGTAGGTAGCCAGTGAGGAGCCAACTTCGGCCATTTGAAACCAGTGAAATAAGGGAATGGGTCCGCCAGTAATTATCTCAAGGGGAAAGTTGGTGAGGGCTGAAAGGGCATTCCCGTAAGTTCATGAGAAGTAGAGGAAAAACTTTAACCCAGGAGAAGGAAGAGTGTTCAGAAAGTTTCCCTATTGGTGCATTTAGCTAGCTTTGATGATTGGGGATGATAGGCACAGTGGAAGTGCTGCAGAGAGGATAAACTTGACAGAAGTTTAGAAAGGGTTTGCCCTGTAAAGTGGGTACCACAGTCACTATGGATTTCTTGAAGAACTCCCCACAAGTGGATGATCTTTTCCAACAGAATTTTGACTATGGATGTGGCAGTTGCTTGTCTTACAGGAAAAACTTCTGCACACAGAGAAAACATACAGCCCTTAACAAGGTAACACTCATATCCCAGACAGGGAGGGAGTGGATAAATCCATCTGCCAGATCTCAAAAGACCCCCGAGCTTGCAGAAATTTTCCGAGGGTAGGCCAAAAGGGTCAAGCAGGATTGTACTGAGGGTAGAGGCTGCAGCTTGCAGCTGCTTCTTGAGCTACAGATTTAAAATTTTCCCACCAATACTTTCTCACAAGATTTTCAAGCTTACTAGGAGTCCAATGAGTTTGAGTTTGATGATGAGTCATCATTGTGTTAGTGAGCACATCTGGAAGGGTGAGTAGACCATTGGGGCCTACCCAAAGTCCAGTCCCCATTGGTCTTCCAGATTTTTGAGATCTGGGGCAAGTATGGTCTGCTGGGCTTGCACAATGTCATTTAAGGGCAGCCCATGAGGGGCCATCAGCACAATGTGGAGGGATAAGGCAGGCTGGCTTGACAGGTTCCAGTAATTCACTAGGTGTTCCATACCTGCGCCTTGATTAGCTGCATTGTCCACGAGTGCATTTACTAGGGTTTCTTTTGAATCAGCTCCCTTATGTCCTGCAGTTTTCACTACTGCTACTTCCTTGGGTAGCAAAAGACTTGGGAGAAATTCACGTATCCAAAGCTTGTTTTTGATGGGCTGGCCAGAGGATGAAAGGAAACCTTGGTTTTTCCAGAGCATGCCAAAGTTGTGAGCCACTCCAAAGGCATAGAGACTGTCAGTGTAAATGGTATCTGCTTTACCTTTTGCCAAGTAAAAGGCTAGTGTAAGCATTGAGAGTTTTGCCTGTTGAGCTGAAGGAGCCTCAGGTAGGGGAGCATGTTTGGCAATTTCAGAGGTGGTTACCCTGCAACTAGATGTCCCTTTTTATTACAATAGCAGGATCTGTCTGTAAACCACACATAGCTAGTTTCTTTCAGAGGGGTTTCACTGAGGTCTGTCTTGGACTGAGAGCTGAGTTGAGAAGGATGACACAGTTATGGGGCTCAGGGTCATCTTTGGTGGGTGAGTCAGGGAGGAAAGTGGCAGGGTTGAGAGTCAACATGCTTGATTAAAATGTTAGGGCTGTCTAAAAGGGAGGCTTCTAGGTATTACAGGTGGCTTACAAAGAAATGCTGAGTATGATGGCTATTTAACAGAGTTTCCATGGTATGAGGCCAAAAATTGTGAGAGTTGAGTCTAGGGTTATTCAGAGAATGCCTGAGCCAAAGTCGCAGTGGCAATGGTTGAACATAGACAGAAGGGATGGCCCTGGTTACTGTAGGCAAAGTCTGGCTGTAATAGCTGATGGAGGGATAATGATCAGCATGTCTTAGGGTTAATATTCTGCATGGATTCCCTCCTTTTTCATTCACAAACAACTGGAAGGGGAGGGAGTAATTAGGAAGGCTTAGAGAAGAAGATTTTAACAGTGCTTGCTGCAGAGACTGGAATGCTGAAAGGATGGGGTCAGAGAGTGAGAAAGGTTCCGATTGGGAATTTTTGAGGAGACTGGAAAAGAACCAGGCAATGGAAGAGAAGGAGAGGACCCACAAATGGCAATATCCAGTGAGCCCAGGAAGTGCGAAGTTGTTTGGTGGTGGATTGGGGGAAGTTAAAGAAGGCTTTGAGGCAAGAGTGTTTTAATGAGTCCTTGAGAGGAGATGTTATGACCAAAGAACTTAAAAGAAGTTTGGGCAAACTGAAGCTTTTCCTGAGAAGCTTTGTGCCCTTTTGGTGCTAAAGCTGTTAGAAGTGTTAAGGAGTGCTGAATACAGCAATCAGCAGAAAGGGAACAGAGTAGAAGATATACTGACAGTACTGACATACTGGAGTAAAGTTGATTGAGAAAAAGAAAAGTCAGCAAAATCTTGTTTTAGTACTTGGGAGAAATAAGAGGGTAACTCAGTATACCCGTGGGGAAGTACAGTCCAGGTGTATTGCTGATTATTCCAGGTAAATGTGAAAAGATATTGGCTCTCAGGCAAAACCTTTACAGAGAAGAATGCACTAAAGAGGTCTCTGCACGTATAGAATTTGGCCTCAGTGGGAGGGGGAATACATTGAGAAGCTTATGTGAATTGAGAACAACAGGCATTTTAGGTATAACAATAGCATTAATAGTGCCGGGATCTTGGACAAGCTGCCATCCTAGATTGTTTGGTTTTCTCATAGGGAAGATAGGGTTATTGCATGGACTGGTACAAGGAATGGTAAGACCTTTAGCAAGTAAATTTTGAATTATGGGCCTGGCTCCTTCAATCACCCCTGGGTTTAGAGGGTATTGAGGGAGAGAGGGGAGGGAAGCAGAGGGTTTAACTTGGGTAGAATTGGAGGGAAAGGACAACTTGGCAAATGTCAGTGGAATTAGTAGCCCATAAAGTGGAAGGGAAAGAAGCAAGAGGTCAGTGGAAGGGGCGGGAAGTCTAGAAGTTTGCAGACCAAAGGGCAAGATGGAGTTTGGGATGAGTCTGCAGCTGTTAGTGAAATCTTTCCCTTTGAAAATCGATAGATGTTGGCTGCAACTCTGCTGAGATTCAGGATTCAACCAGCATATGAACAGCCAGAAGATTTAAGTCTCTGAGACATTTATTTAATAGATATAGTGCTAATTATAAGTTTAAATAAATGGGGCAGAAGAACCATATGTAGGAAAATTGTAAATGAGTCTAACTCTGATACATTGGGGAGATAGATTGTCGTATTTTCCAAGATCAGGCCTCTCATGGGGTGCTAATTTCCTGGGGTTGTTTGCACTGCCTATAGTATCCAGATGTCTCTAGAGCCCTCAGGAGCACCACTGCTTGAGGTGCTGTTTATTGGGGCAGTCAGATGTGCATAAATGTAACCTCTGGAATGGCCTCCCAACTCACTTTGAAATCTCTCAGCCATAGAAACTCATTTGTATTTAATATTTCTCCCCTTTGGTCTAGGTCTTTTTCGAAATGCATTGCTAGTTGGCCCTTGGTACTAATCCCTTGGTGCCAGGGAGGCTCATCCCCAGGAGTCATAGGGAAGGTAGGGAATTCATATGCTGAGTTTGGCTTAGAGTGAAGCCACATTTGAGCAACAAGGAGACTTTTAGTAGGTCACTCTTAGACAATATATATTACTAGGCTAAGTTTCAATTTCACAATCACAAGTATGAGCATCAATTTTAAGGTCCTGGGATGTGGGTCTGTCCTACTTTGCTGGGCACTGCCCAGGTTCTCTAGAAACTCTTGCCACTCTATGAGAGAATGCAGTAGGACTCCCCGGGATGGTAATTCAATGTTTTGTCAGTTATTCTGTGGGTCACCACCCACTGAGATAACACCACATGACAATATGAACACATTCATATTCCATAGTGGCATGCCCCAGGTGTACCCCTCCTGACACATCTCCCACCACGGATAACCTGCACCAGTAATGCTACCTTGCCACAGTTGCAACCCTTCTGCAAATCAAAATCTCCTCCAAAACAAAGCCAACAAAAAAAAATAATAAAATGAATTTTTTTAAAAAATTAAAAATTAATTTTTTGTATTGTCTTTCATCATTGTAAGATCTGTTATCTTTTACATATATTGATAATTTCTTCTGTATGTTCCCCCAGTGTTTTCTTTTTCACTTTATTTTCCAGAAAGCTTTAGGTTACAGAAAAGTCACATAGAAAATATAGAGGATTCCCATATACAATACTACATTCTCCTCTACCAATGACATCCTACATTAGTATGGTACATTTGTTACAAATGATGAGCAAACATCAAACACTGCTACTAACCATGGTCAATGGCTTACATTATGGTTTACATTTGCAACATATACTTTTATAGGTTCTGACAAAATGTATAATGGCATGGATTCTTCATTGAAAGATCATGTAGAACAATCCCAATGCCCCCAAAATGCCCTATGTCCCACCTATTTTCTCACCCTGCCCCCCACCCCCGGAACCCATGGCAACCACTAAATTTCAGTTTTTGAGGAATAAGGTTCATAGTTACATGCATGAGTATTGAGGGCTTGAAATATTGGTATGTTTTCTTTTATTAGGTTCTGCCTATATACTCTAGAGGTTCTTGCCCCTCTGAGAATGTAGCAGGACTCCCCAGGATGGGAGTTTTAATATTTTCTTGTTTATTGTGTGGGTCTCTGCCCACTGAGATAATACCTTATGCCAAGATAAACACATTTGTATTCCACAGAAGCGTGTCCCAGGGACATCCTTTCCCACATATGCCCCCACCAACAATGCCCTGCACCAGTGAGCCTTCCCTGCCATATTTTTCAGCAAAAGCATTCCCACTATTGTAGTTTCAACCACAAATTTACAAATTCCCAGAGTTTACCTGTTCCTTACTCCAGCTCTCTCCCCAGTTCTATGGATAGTCCATCCCAACCCCCTTACCCTCCTCACCTTCACATTCCAGCACCATCGACCCCACTCTCATCCCTGCACCACCATCACTCTCTTCCACTGCCAAACCACCCCTTTCTACCTTATCATGGGTTTTACCCATATTAAGCATCAGCTCACCACACTCTATTCCTTTTCTGTCTCCTGATAACCTATCTTCCAGACTCTAGTTCTCTGAGTCTGTTCAATAGGCTTAGGTCATATCAGTGAGGTCATGCAATATTTGTCTTTTAATGACTGGCTTACTTCACCCAACATAAGGGCTTCAAGATTCATCCATGTTGTCATGTGTGTCAATACTTCATTCTTTCTTACAGCTGAGTAACCAACTATGCCTCAGTTCATTGGACTCACCTAGGACAACTAACAAAAGGATGATGATGGACAATGCCCACCTGAAAAAACAGAGTATTTACAACTGCAAGCAAGACAGTTCCATCCATCTGCCCCATGGGACTTAAGGCCCCTCTAAATGAGAAGCAGAGTGGGCATCACCATCCCCAAATCCTCAAGATTGAGGAATGGGTAAACACAAGAAGGGAATACAATTATGGACTAAAGTAGACATTATTATTCTAGTAATGGAAGAACTTTTAACATTGATATAAAGACAGTGGTTACCAGAGGTTCTGAGGGAAGAGAGAGGGAAGAGTAGGAATAGCCTGGGGCATTTTGGGGACTTTTGAATTTTTCTGCATGATATTGCAATGATGGATTCAAGTCTACACATTTTGTCAAAAGCTATAAAATTGTGTGGTACAAGGTGTAAACCATAATGTACACTATAGACTATGCTTAGTAGCAATGCTTCAATATGTGTTCATCAATTGTAACAAATGTACCACAATAATGAAAGATGTTGTTAATGGGATAAAGTGTGGGAGGGGGAAAGGGTGGGGTATATGGGAATCCCTTATATTTTCGATGTAACATTTAAGTGATTTAAAGTTCCTCTCAAAATAAAGGGAAAAAAAGGGGTGGGGGAAGGAAGAGAAAATCGATAGATGCATGAAACCTGAAATGGAAGTTGTGCCCTTGGAGACAAGTATCAGAGTGGAGGAAAGGAGAAGGGGGTGAGTCCAGTAAAGCATCCAAGTATGAATGGGAGGGGTTTAGAAAGGGGGGATAGAAAAAGGATGGTTAGTAATTCCCACAAAAATATAAAGCTTGCTACTCTAGGGAGGCTCTCAGGCTCTAGGGGCAATAAAGTGGAGTTTAGGATAGACAGAGTAGCTTCAGAGTCAATGAGTATGGAAAGGGTGCTACCATGAATGGTCTTTGGAGTGAGCCTGAGAGGAGTGGCTGAGATAGTAGTAGCTGCATAGATATTAATTTACCCAGAGCACTCTCATGCTGAAAAAGTAGGACTGAATGGTGGGCATGTTTGATTTCTAGTGGGGGAGGATTTTTGAAAAATCCATCTTGGCAACATTTTTCCAGTGCCTGGGAAGTTTGCAGTAATGATAGGCTCCTGCTCTGAGGACAGAAGGGGCCAGCCCTGAGGGTGATAAAAAGAGGAGCTAGGTAATGGGCACAGCTGTTGAGACTGGAGTTGACTTAATTGTAGCTGTAAGACTTTAGTCTTTTTCTCTTTTTGTTCCAATCAGAGGGAGTCCTGAAATCGGGCAATGGTTTGAAGGAGGGCTTGAGTATCAAGAGTTTGCCAGTCAGCAACATTGGGCATGACTAGAGTAAAGCATTAAGGATGGAGGTGTTCTAAGAGCATGGAGCCATAATTAGTAAGAGCTCCCAGATAGCTATAATTGAGTCACTAATAAGCTTCAGTGAACAGGAATAATATTAGTAGACAGATTCCTCTTCCTTTTGCTTTAAGGAAGGAACTTTGAGAGGTCAACAGGTTGAAGGAAGGCAGTGGGGATTTTGTCTAATAATATTTTTTGTGATATTTTGAGCTACATCCCCATGCTGTTCAGGAGTCCATTGTTGTTTAAGGTAAGATTGAATGCCAGATATATCCCTGGTAGTGAACCATTGGAGAGCATGCCCTTGGCCAACAGCAACTTGGGCTAATGGAAAATGGTCAGGGGTGCCTGGCTTATATGTGAGACAAAGAACTTCAAACTGCTGGTGAAAGCTAGCCAGGTTTTCATGGGGGTTGGAGGGGCTCTTAGCAAAACTGGCCAGTTCACTTTGAGTCCATGGAGCATAAGTATAATGGGACACATATTTAACTTTATTTCTTCATCCCAAACAGTGTGGGATTTGGCTTTCAAGAGAAACTGAGGAACAGGGTTGGGGCAAAGAGGGTTAACTTCAGGAATAAAAGGAGAGGAGGATGATTGGGGTTAGACAAGGGGCATTTAGGAGTTTTTGGCATGGAATCCAAGCCACATAGTTTACTTTCAGTCTTTTCACAGAGGTATCAAGCTTCTGCTTTAAAATCTCCTACATGATTGTGGGTTTCTATTTTAAGGTCTTTTACAAGATCACGAGTTTCAGTTTTAAGGTCTTTCATTTTCTCTTTAAGAGATTCTAATTGGTCTTTGTACTCATGCTTGCTGGCTTCTAAAAGCCATTTATTAAATGCATCCCTTTTGGGGAGATTAGTGGAAGCTTTTGATGAGCTCAACTTTCCCTAAGATAATTAAGTTTGGAATGATCAAAACATTCTCATTGAGGCCAGGTAAATTTAGGGTCATCAGGGTTAATTTTGTCCTTTTAGCTAGAAAAGAACAAGAATTGGGCCCCAAATTTTAAAAGCATAAAATGAGTATCTGTCCTTTGTGGAGGCACTTCTCAAGAATTGACTGACTGTTTCCCCTAGCAACAGTAGAGAAACAGGAGAAAAACAGAAGAGAATTCTCTTAAATGATGGCTGAAAACAGAGTCCATGAAAGAAAGTCCAACCAAACTTCAGCTCAGCAACTGGATTTTGACCTTATTCACAATGTGGCAGGAATTCAAAGATCTGAGATGGCCTAGCCAGGTGATGAACCTGGAGAAGATGGAATGCAAAGGATTCCTGCAGGTACTGTGCTTGTCTCTGAGGCATTAGAGACATCATTCTGGCATCCACCTTCAGATCCAATTTCTGTACACCAAATATGGTTGTGCTGAAAATAAACAGACTTAAAAAGAGGGTGTAGAGCAACTTTATTGAGCTAAAATTTTATTAATGCAGGAGCATTACCAAAAGAGGTTTCTGCTCAAAGTGTTGAGCTGGGGTAGCAGCTTACATGACTGCTTGAAACAAACAAAGTGTGGGGAATAGGGTGGGATGAGAAAGACATGACTTATGGTGAGTACATGAGCTGAATGAACTAGGAGGAGGATGTGAACTACGTGGATTAGAGGGCCTGTGGACCATCCAGGCAGGGTATCTTAGAGGCCCAGTTCATTAAGTAGCAAGTAGGAAGTTAGTGTAAGTTTGTGGCTATTGGTGAAGATCAGCAGACTTTGCTGGTGCCAGCCTGATCTGTTTGTTACAGTTCTTCCTTCCAGGCAGAGCCAGGGGTCTTTATCAGCATCAAAAAAGACCACTGGTACATCAGCCTGCTTTAGATATCCTCTGTTTATTATTTGTAATCTCCTGGATAGAGTGAACACTCATGCAAATCAAGATGGTTAGTAAAATCATTTATCATTCCAATTTCACAGTGCATGTACCACATTGTATTTATCTATTTGTAGGTTGATGGTCACTTGTGTTGTGTCTATCTTTTGTCAATTTTGAATAATGCCCACATGAACATCAGTGTGCATATACATGTTAAGGCCCCTGCTTTCAAATCTTTTGAGTATATACCTAGTTGTGGGATTTCAGGGTCATATGGTAGTTCTCTACTTAGCTTTGTGAGGAACCTCCAAACTGTCTTCCATCATGGCTACAGTATTTTACCTTCCCACCAATAATGGATGAGTGTTCCTATTTCTCTATAGCCTCTCCAATAATTAATACTTCCATTTATTTATTTATTTATTTGCTTATTTATTTATTTATAGGCGGTATGAGAGAATGAACCCAGGACCTCATACATGGGAAGCAGGTGTTCAACCATTGAGCTACCTCTGCTCCCTAATGAGAGTTGGTTTCTTCATTTTGTTTGCTTTTCAGAGGTACAAGGGATGGAGTAAGGAGGCTGTGGTTTGTCTCTCTCTCCGGGTGGGAGAGGAGACCCCGAGCTGGTGGCCCGGCCGGCGTGTGGGGGAATCCGGTGTGGAGGGCGACGCAGTAAAGAAGCTGCGGAGACGAGGCTGGTGGCGCAGGTCTACTTTATTAGGGAAGTGCAGTACAATTTATAGAGTTTAGGGCTACCGTGTAGCCCGCTG
>JAQZBX010058194.1:0-17794 GCA_029593785.1 Cabassous unicinctus
TGAGGACTTATTTACAATATATTTATGTGAAAAAAGGTGTTCAGAGCTATATTGTAGCATATAACAGAGCTTTGATGTGAGCTGCTTTATTTCATTGAATCAAAATACTATGTCAGTTTTGGGTCTTTCATGTACACAGTTTGTGTTTTTCCACCATAGCCACACAGGCAAACTCCTTCCTGCAATTATGGCTTACTGTCTTTGTGTATTTACATGCACAGTCTGAACTCCTCTAAAGCTTTGAACTGACAAGAAAACTCCTGCCAACAGAACCACCACTATTACAATCCTGAAATTTTGATTCTGTAGATTAAGGTATGCCCACACCTGGAGAAAGCATTCTTTTTCTGGATCTTCTGAGCTCTGAAGCCACAGTGAACTTTTCTGGTCTCTTCCGTGTGCACCGATAAGCAAATATCTATGTTTTTACAAGCTCTTCCAATTATTTTCCAGTTTCACAGAAAATGAATATCATTATGTTCATTGTATATCTTTGTACATCATAATCATTGAATAATGATGTTATTGTATACCATTATCCTTGCAGCTTCTAGTTGGCTTCCAAGAAGTTGGAGGTGCAAACTTTGGGTCACTATCTAAAATACCAAAATATTTCCCTCTTTTCTCAACCAATGGTCTCCTTAAAAGCTTAATAAAAACTAGAACTTGGAAGAAATAGTTGGTGACCGGAAGAGATAAGAGGGGAGTATGAGATCAAGATGAATGTATGTGATTTCAGGTTCATGTTATTTTCCCATTCCAGGAATATTTATGTTAGCTCAACAGGTACAAAGCTCACACAGGTGACCTCAGGGAATGGGAGTAAGGAATGGTGTAAAAGAAAGGAACACACAAACCCAAGAAATTCAGTGCACACAAATTTCAGGATCAAAATTCAACAATTATTAGTTCAGAGTATCTTAAACGAAGGCTACAGACACTGAAGCAATTTACTCTTTAAAATGACAACTTATATTCTGATAATCACCTTTATCATTTTAAAAGTGAATAGTCCATGGTATTTGATAATTGTAAACACACTGTTTTTACAATCCTAGTTGAGAAATAGAATCTTTCCATTGACCCAGGAAGTCTTTGGTTAATTTTGGCAATCAAGCTTCCACATCCACCCCCAGAAAACCACTGATATGATTTTCATCACCATAGTTTAGTTTTGATAGTTCTGGAACTACATAAAAAAGTAACCACTCAGTTCATTCACTTTTGTGTCTTGTTTCTTTTGCTCAACCTATTATCTCTGAGATACTTCCATGCTTTAGTATATACCTGCAGGTCATTCTTTTGTATTGCTCTATAGCATTGCGATTTTAGATGGCACCACAATTTATTGATCTGTTCTCGGTTGAAGGACATTTGCTATGTTTTCAGTTTGATCTATTATGAGTAAAGCTGCTATGAACATTCTTAAACAAGTTTGTTTGTGAACATTCATTTTCATTTTTCTTGGGTAAATCCAGCGATTTTATTTCTGGGTCATGTGGTAAGTTTATGTTTACTTTTAAAAGAAACTCCCAAATTCTTATCCCAAATGGTGGTCATCTTTTTCATTTTTCATCAAGTCGAGTCTGTTTTTGCCAAACATAGCACTATGTGTGTTTATAAGTTTTGTCCTTTTATACAGTGTACTTTGAAAAGCATCATCTGACCTGTTCCCTAATTCCACATCTGTTCAGCAGAAGGAGAAATGGTGAATGGTAATACCCCAGAAAAGGAAACATTGATGGTGGACTCCTCTTTGCTGGGTCGGAGGAGTAATACCTCGTGCTGGCCGTGATCACCTACGTGGGGCTGGGGCTCTCCCTGCTGTGCCTCTTCCTGACTGCCCTCACCTTCGTCCTGTGCACAGCCATCCAGAACACCAGGCCTTTGCTCCACCTGCAGCTCTCCATCTGCCTTTTCCTGGCCCAACTCCTGTTCCTCACGGGGATCGACTGAACCGAGCCCAAGGTACCTGCGGTGTCAACAAAAGAGTGTTATATCCACACAGTAAAATATCATTCAGCCATAAAAAGGAATGACGTTCTGATCCATACAAAAACATAGATGAAACTTGAAGATATCCTGTTGTGTGAAATAAGCCAGACACAAGAGAAGAGATATTATATGTTCTCGCTTATATTAAATAGATAGTGGAAGATTATTTCATTACTTAGTTGGTAGATTACAGGTTACCAGGAGCCAGAGGAGGAGAAGGAAAAGGGGGCATTATTGTTTAATGGATGCAGAGCTTCTGTTTGAGGTTTGATAAAGGTAGGTAATGGATATTGGTAATGAAGCATAATTTTGTGGACAATACCATTTAATAGTACAATTTAAAGTGATTAAAATGGGAAGTTTTGAGTTACATGTACAAATATTTTTTCTATTTTTTTAAAAAAATTAAATCAAAGAAAAGTAAAAACACACTTCCCTGCCCAAGGGGATATTTGATACAGAAGTTTATTGGATTAAATAGCCAAGTTCTCATTGCCTGACTCAACTAGAAAAGAAATTCTCTCTTTAAATCTCCTTCATGTTTTTCAAAGACAGGATATAGGATATACCCTAGGTCCAAACTCACACCTTCACTGCTGCCCTAGGTGCCTCTCCCTTCTCCCCCAGATTCTGTGCGCCATCATGGCTGGTGCCCTCAACTACCTCTACCTGGCCTCCTTCCCCTGGATGCTGCTGGAGGGCCTGCACCCCTTCCTCGTGGCACGGAACTTGATGGTGCTCAATTACTCCAGTGTCAGCAGATTCATGAGGAAGTCCATGTTCCCCTTGGGCTATGGAATCTCAGCTGTGGTCATGGCCATTTCTGCAGCATCCAGGACTTACCTTTATGGTACACCTGCACGGTAAATGCAAATCCCACCTGCCCATACTCTCTCCAGGATGACTGTGGCCACCTCTTCAGCCCACATAGCTCTTTAGTTCCACCAGAATATCATATAGGCAGCATAAAATTAAGTAGCCACTCCAAAGACATCTTCTTGATAAAAGATCATGGTGAGGTGACTGTTGGTGGATCATTTATATTTAATTATTTGAAATATTAATTATATAGCACATTATTGATCATATAGTCATAAAATTTTCAGTATGTACTATATGAATAACTGTATGCTGATTTAATGTTGATACTGTGTTATACTAATAATTATAAATTATATGATTGTATATAAATTGAGGTCATTTAATCTAAACAATTTAATTATTGTAATCATTAATTATTTGCCATATTAATGTTTAGGTATTGGTGTAAGATTAATTATACGATATATTTCATATTAATAAAGCATATTAAGATAGCATTAATTTGGATGACTGTATTAACATCTTCCAGCAAGCAAAATTGAAAGGAAAGGGTAACCTTGGTTTGTTTTACCTACTTCTCTTAATTAATTCTAAAATAAATGACATTAATCACTTGGAAATGTAAAGATAATTAAGATAATGAAAATTATTATTGCCAGAACTAGGATTTATAAATCACATCTGACTTGCATTCAATGTTCTCAATGTTTAACATCTATTAACACAAATCAACCTTTCTGCAATCTTCTCAGGTAGAAACTATTATCATGCTAATTCCACAGATAAGAAAACTGAGGCACAGAGAGACTGATCAATATGGCCAAGATCACACAGCTGGTCAGTGGCACAGCTGGGATTCAAAACCAGGCAATCTGGCTCCAGCTCTTTCACTTGCAACACTCTCTTCTACCGAAAAATTATTTACCTGCATCACATGAGCCCTGGAAAACTCACCTTCTTGGGTACGTTAAAGTACAGATCAGCAAAATTTTTCTCTAAGGCATGATAGTAAATATATATGGTTCTGCAGGCCATAAGGTCTCTGTCACAACTACTCAACTTTACCATCATAGTGAAAAAACAGCTGTAGTAAAGAAGACAAAGATGAATAGGCATGGCTGTGTTCCTATAAAACAAATTTAAAAAATCAGGCACCAATCCATTTTGGCTCACATGGCTTAGTTTGAAGACCTCTGCCTTAGTAGGTTTCATATCCATTCTTCCTTGTAGATTCACCAAACCCTGTCCGTGGTTCTCGCACCTCCACCTCATTCACCAGTTTTCCTAATTTGGATCAAGTTCCAATTCTGTCGTTTCTATCAGTGTGGACTTGAGTTACTGACTGTTTCCTTAAGCCTCTGATGCCTGACATGTGATAGTCAGAGTACTCATATCCTCATGAGGAATACAATATATAATGCACAAAAGCCCTTCCTTTGCATTGTGTCAGATTTACAGTAATAATTTGTACTTTTTAAAAACATTTGTAATCATCATTATATTTTTGACACATAAAATTTTGTTTTTTATTTTATTGAAATATATCATTCATACATGAACATACACAAACAATAAGTATATATTAAAAGTTTGAACTTACAAAATAAACGTGCATAACATCATACATGGGTCCCAGACATCACCACAACACCAACACCTTGCATTGTTGTAAAACATTTGTTATAAGCTGTGCAAGAACACTGTGAAAATATTGCTACTAACTACAGACCCTATCTTACATTTGGTGTATTTTCCCCCCAACCTACCTTATTTTTTATTTATTTATTTATTTATTTATTCATTCATTTATTTATTACAGAGTTTGTGAACTTATAACACAATCATGCACATGTGCAGAATTACTATACGACACCGCTCACCAACATACCACACCGTGATGGAATATTTGTTACAGATTATGGTGTAATATTATCATACTATTACCATCAAACATGGTCCATAGCATGCATTTGTTACAATTTCACCATACCCCTCCCATTATCAACACAGTTCATCTTTGGCATTGATGCAAAAGATGGTAACACATTATAGGGAGTAGTAGCTGTTTTATAAAAGGAATTGTGGCTAAAAAGGGTACTCTAGGGATGTAAATGTCAATTGAAAGAAAGCTAAAGAATAATCTATGGACTGAATAACACAGAGAACCCAGAGATGGATGAAAATTGTGGTTGATGGTACAGATGCAAAAGTGTCTTTCTATGAGCTAGAGCAGATGTATATAACTATTGCAGGGGGTAAGGGAATGTGGAGAAGCATGATAAAAATCATGTTTTAATTTTTTTTACCACCTTCCTTTCTGACCCAACATTTTTTACCTAGCCTACATATACTCATCCTATTTATCTCAGCCTAGACACAATTCCCTCAGCGAATGCTTCCCAAGGATTTGAATTTCCTACACCCAGAGTAGGCTGTGGATCCAGCTGCACGTTCTCATAGCTCCACTTCCTTCAATCATAAAACTCCTCAGCTTGGTGGTTACTCTTGTCTAATTATCAGATTTCCCAATTTAGCCTGCATCTCCCTAAAGACTGAGTCAGTTTACTTTAATTATAATTAGAACTTTGGAGCCAATTGCAGATCATGGAACAGAAGACAATCAATATATTTTAATTAATCATAAATGAATGTATTCATTCTTTATCCACAATGGTCAATATATCCTTGAATTTCTTTCCATCTCTCTCTTAGCTCCTGGCTCCACATAGACAAAGTATTTATATGGACCTTCCTTGGACCAGTCTGGGCTGTCTTCTCTGTGAGTGTTGTCATCACAGCATTTTTACTGACCAACTAAGAGTCATTCAAAGATGCTGACATATACAGAGGTTCACAGGTAGGGTGACCATTCACTCCACTTTGCCTAGGACTGATGAGGTTCTTTGAATGTGGGACTTGCAGTTTTAAAATCAGGACTGACAGATTTTCCAAGATATAGGAACATAGTGCTAAAACCAAGAAAGTCCAAGGAAGGCCGGGACAAGTTGTTCACCCTATTTAAAGGACCAAGAATGTCCCATAACTAGTTATTGCATATTTGCAATGATTTTCTATTACTATCATGGAATACAAAAGCTTCTGGTATGATGGGTTATGTGTGAGATGGACTAGAGGAAGGTTTTGAAGGTGTGGAACTAGTACAGTGCACTGTCTTCATTTGCCAAAGCACTACTGATGCAAAATACCAGAGATGGGCTGGCTTTTATGATGAAAATTTTATTTGGGGTAAGAGCTTATAGTTCCAAGGTCATTAAATGTCCAAATCAAAGCACCATCAGAGATGCTTTCTCACCAAAATCAATACTGGTGATCCTGGTGTATTGCCTCATGGTGAAGTAAGATGGCAGTCAATCTCTGCAGAGCTCCCTGCCTTTCACTCCAGAATCTACCATCTCTCAGAGCACAGCTGTGGACAAAGAGGCATAGGGCTTTTCTCTTTCTGGGCCTCCTATCTCAATCTCTGGTGCTCTGCTTTCTTCCAGAGATAATCTGTGGGCTATGAGGCATATAGCTTATCTCTTCAGCCTTCAGCTGTGCTGTGGGCCCAGGCTCTAGGGGGCTTCATGTATCAGCTTCAGCTGCTAACAATCCTGAAGTCCTCTCTCTAACATGGCCAGGTCACAGAGGAAGCTTCCTTCTCTGTCTCTTCTTTGTGTCAGTATATACAAGGCCCAGCAAGAAAGCAGTGACCCAATCTGAGTCTCACCTCACTGATGTCATCCAATAAAAAGTGATCTAATCATGTAATATAATCAAGGTTCCTTAAAAGAATACAATCAAATGATCTCATACCCACAGCAATTGATTAGTTCATAAACTCTCTTTTTGGGATTCACCAAATTCAAACTGTCACATACACCTCGTGGGATTTCTGCAGATTAATCTGGCTTTCTTCCTGATGACTTTCTGGATTGTGAAAAACAAGCTCTCCTCCCTCAACAGTGATATCTCCACTCTCCTGAACATAAGGACAGATAGCACAGGGGCACACATGGTCCAGGAACAAGTGCATGTGACTCTGAGCTCCAGATGTCCCTCATCAGAGTTTCTGCAGGGACCCAAAGGAGAAAAGAGTGCCAGCACCTCCTCCATACCCAGCTCAGATACTGTGGTTTGCTGCTGACACACAAGTAAAACATTCTCCCGCATGAAACTTCCTCAGCTGAAAAGAGAATTGACTTTGTTCTATTTGACAAAGATGTTTTATTGTCCCTATGACAAACGTTAAGGAATATTTATATCTTTATGACACACTAAAGGATATAATATATAATGTTCCAGAGCACAGCATGCCCTTTCCTGCCCTGCTCTTGTATTTGTGCTCTTCCATTGACCCACTTTAGTCCCTCAAGTTCAAATCAGGTTAAAAATCCACACAGCAATTTCTCTGGGAGGCTTGGGGTGTCCTTTACTTTCTTCAAATTTGCATGGAATTAATGACCTCTATTCTTGGCAAAGATGCTCAAGCAGTATATGGAGTGGGTGAGGGTAGAAAGGGTCCCAGATACAAGCCGCTGTGGTAGCTTGCAATTCACAAATATAAATGAATATTTGCTTCTATCTTTCTACTAGAATATAAGGTATGTGAATCGTATCTTGTCTTTTTCATTCTTGTGCCTAGATTCTAGCACAGAGCCAGGGGCACAGTGTATCATCAATAATGTTACAATTCCTGTCCAAACATTACTGAATGACCATTGATGGGCCCTTGGTGTTGATGACTATGCTTATAAGCCATTGCTCTTGAAATGGAAACTTAGCCTAGTGTTATAGGGTTCCTAAGAGTTACCTCTTAAAAGCCTCCTTGTTGCTCAAAGGTGGCCTATCTCTAAGCCAAACTCAACATATAAATGCACTAACTTCCCCCCAGCATGGGATATGAGTCTTGGGAATAAGCCTCCCTGGCACCAAGGGATTACTACCAAGTGCCAACTAGCAATGCAACTGGTAAAAGACTTTTAATAAAAGGGGGAAAACATAAGGACAAATGAGTTTATATGTCATAAGAAACTTGAAAGTGATTGGGGAGGTCAACCCTGAGGTAAAGCTTATGAATATCCCAGCAGGATATCATAGACTGCCAAAGTAGATACAACTCCAAATAGTGGGGCTCCTGAGGGCTCTGGAGACACCCAGGTCCTACAGTCAGGGCATATAACTCTGGAGTTTAGTGCATTGCCAGTGGGCTCTACTTTGGAGTTTGTGCTCCTGAGAGTAAGAGTTGGACTCAGTTATAGCTTCCCTACAAATGGCTCATCTGTTGCTTCTATTTAAACCCATACTTGGTGCTGAAGTTGGTAGGTGTACATCCAGGAAACGTAAAACTTTGGACTGTCCATGTGCCAGCTGGTACCCGGGCCTCAGTAGAGTTGCAACACCTACTTTCCAGCTCATTGCAATTACCCAGGACAACTAACAAGGAGGTGAGGACAGACAAACCATCATAGCAAGGAAAATAGAGAGCATACAACTGCAAGCAAGGGAGTCCCATCCATTGACTGTATGGGATAGAAGCCCCCTCTCAATTAGAGGTGGAGTGGACATCACCATCTGAGAATCCTCAGGATTGTGGAATGATTGTAGAATATGAGGACTTACTGGTATTCTACTATAGACTAATTGTGATTCTAGCAATGGAAACCATTACAACATTGATGTGGAGGCAGTGGCCACTGAAAGCTCTGAGGGCAAGAAGAGGGAAAAACAGGTGTAAAATGGGGGCATTTGTGGGACTTGGGAATCATCCTGAATGATATTGCAATGACCGATATAAGCCATTATATATCTTCCCATAACATGCAGAATTGTGTTGGAGAGTGTGTAAACTACAATGTATACTATAATCCATGCTCAAAAGCAATGCTCAAAAAATGCATCTATCAATTGCAATGAATGTACCACACTGAGGATGGATGTTGTTTATATTGGAAAAGCTGGGAGGTATGGGGAGCAGGGCATATGGGAATCCCTATGTTTTTCTGTAACATTTTTGTAACCTAAGTATCTTTTAAAAAGTAAAAATATTTTTTAAAAATGACTCAGTGTTCTTTACTTTTCCCCCATTATGATCGATGTGTTTTTCATTCTGCTGTTCATAGAAAAGCTGCTCTACCTCCAGACACTAAATCCGTATCCCAGGCAGAAAACAGTAGGAAAAGGATCAAGCATGTAATAAAACGGGAGTGCCATATGTGCCTTTAAAATCTTTTTTTATTAAAGTTTATCAGAAAAAATGGAAAAGCTCAATATCAAAAACTTAATGAATTTTCAAAAACTAAAAATTTTCCAGAATCAGAACAAGACTAAAAAATGAACATGACTAACCCTCCCAACTCTGGAAGATTATTTTGTGCCTATTCCAAGGACTACTCCTGCCCCCAGGGGAACCATTATCCAGAAATCAAACAGCATAGATTACATTTTTATTTGTTGAAATTTATAAAAAGAATTATCACTATGTATATTCTTTTGTGTTTGGATTCTGTGCTCAATGTTATACCTGTGAATCTGCATTTTTAAATTTTTATAAGTAAGGAAAAAAACACGTTTGCCTAATAGCTCACATCACAGACACCAATTACCATAGTAATTTGAAGATGGAGGAAAGATGTAAAATAGCATAAAACTTGTAGAAGAAAATATAGATAGATGTAGAGAAGGCAAGATGGCATCAGTTTAAGTGTCACTCATGATCTCTCTCACAAAAGACAGCTAACTGGGGACAGGACCCTGCCCAAGTGAGATGTTCTGGAAGTCCATGGAGTGAAATCTTTTGGGACATTGATCTGGAAGGAGCTGGACAGGGAGATAGATTGCTCAAGATAAAACTGTGAGGATGGGTATATGAAAGTGTCTTGTATTCAATATGTGACTTTGCTGTGACCTAAAACGTCTTTGAAAATTAAATGAAAAATAGTGAGACACTGGGGAGTGAAAGGGGAAAGTTGCCATGGTACAGACTGGACACCAGATAGTTCAGTGATAAAAGGCAAAATGTCAAAAACTTTTTTTTTTAATTTTTAAAAATTTTTTTCTCATTTTTTGAATAACCCAGTCCTTTAATTTAATTTTATTTTTAGTTTTTTTTTTTAAGTTTTCATGTATTTTATCTCTTACATTTAAACATCATTATTATTTCATTATCCTATTATTTGCATTTGGCTATTGTATTGGCTTCATCTTTAAAGAAGCTTTGGATCACAGATGGGTTACAACTCAGATGGGAGAGGATCATTTGTGGGAGGTGTCAGGGATGGGGGATGCATGGGAAGAAGTTCACCTGAACGTATATAAAAGGTATATAAAATTGTTCAAATGCTCACTGGGCATGGTCACAGTGGTTGGATAACCACTCAATAAATGAGAGGATACTGAATTCCAATCCTGGACTGCTCTGCCATATTCTCCAAGGGAGGAGCAACACTCCTCCAAGTGCAGGGGCAGTGTCTGGCAAAGGAGGATGATCCATTGACTTGCCCTTGATATGGATGATTTTGTTTATTAACCTTTACTCTTGAAATTGAAATTTAGTCTAGTATTATAGGGAGCCTAAGCATTACCTCCTGAGAACCTCCTTATTGCTCAAATGTGGCCCTTCTCAAAGCCAAATTCAGCATATAAATGTAATAACTTGCCCACAGCATGGAAGATGACTGCCAGGGACGTGCCTCCCTGGCACCAAAAGATTACTACCAAGGACCAACTAGCAATGCAACTGGAAATAGAGCTTGAGCAAAAGGGCAAAAAGGAAAAGACAAATGAGTTTATATGGCTAAGAGACTTCAAAGTGAGTTGAGAGGTCATTCCAGAGGTTATGCCTATGCACGTCTCAGCAAGATCTCATTGACTGCCAAATTAGACACTACTCCAAATCAAGGTGCTCCTGAGGGCTCTGGAGACACTCAGGCACTATGGTAAGGGCAGATAGCTCAGGAATTTAGTGCCTTGTCATCAAGCTCTACTTTAGGGTTTATGCTCCCTAGTGTGATAGATTAGGATTCAGTTGTGGTTTTTCTACACATGGCTCTTCTGCCCTTTCTATTTGAACCTATAGTTGGTGCTGGAGTTGGTAGTTGTACGTCCAAGAGACTTGAATATTTGGGCTGTCCATCTGAGAGCTGGGTCTTGAGCCTCAGTGGAGTTGCAAAACCTACTCTCCATTTCAATGGACTCACCCAGAACAACTAACAAGGTGGTGATGATGGACAACAAGCATACCAAGTAAGCAAGAGTGTCTACAACTGCAAGCAAGAGAATTCCATCCGTTGGCTGCATTGGACTGAAACCCCCTCTCAATTAGAGGTGGAGGGGGAACACCATCCCAGAATCCTCAGGTTTGGGGAATGAACTATGGCCTAGAGTGAACTTACTGGTATTTTACTATAGACTTATTGTGATGGTAGCCATGGAAGAACTTATATCATTGATGTGGAGGCAGTGGCCACTGGAGTTTCTGAGGTCAGGGAGAGGAAGAACAGGTGTAATACAGGGGCAATTTTGGGACCTGGGAATTGTCCTGAATGACTTTGCAATGACAGATACACACCATTATATATCTTGCTACAACCTACAGAATTGTGTGGGAGAGAGTATAAACTACAATGTAAACTATAATCCAAGCTTAGTGGTAATGCTCCAAAATCTGTTCATCAATTGCAATAATATACCACACTAATGAAGGATGTTGTTAATGTGGGAGGTGTGGGAAGCAGGGCATATGGGATTCTCCTATATTTTTTATGTAACATTTATTTAATCTAAATATTTTTTTAAAAAATTATAAATAACAATGCTTTAGAAAATGCAAAATGCAAATTATAAAACATCTAGAATAAAACATACTAAAAAATCTAAGGACCCATTGTTTAGTGATGAGTTTTAAGATATAGCACCCAAGGCACAATCTATGACAGAATAAAAACTATAAATAGTACTTTATTTAAAGATAAGAGTTGTGCTCTGTAAAATATCTTGATGAGGGCATGAAAAGAAATACATGTATTTGGAGAAAATATTTGCAAAAAACATATCTGATAAATGATTTGTGTCCAAATATACAAAGAATACTTAACATCCAACAACAAGAAAGCAAACACCTGATTAAAAAAATGACAAAAGTTCTGAACAGAAACCTTAGCAAAGAAGATATACAGTTGGCAATTAAGCAAACAAAAGATGATTAACACCGTATGTCATTAGGTAATTGCAAAATTAGATCTACAATAATATATCATAACATAATCATTAACATTAACACTGTTTTTGAGGATGGAGAACAATTCAGACATTCATTGTTAGAGAGAATATAAAATGATGGAGCCAGAAGACAGTTTGACAGTTGTCTGTAAAATTAAACATAGTCTTACTCTTTGTGGTGGTTTGTTCTATACACCCCTCAATATTTTCTTAAACCTAATCCACTAATGTTGATGTGAACTCACTGTAAGTAGGACCTTTTGATGAGGTTAATGCAGTAAAGGTATGGACCAACTCAGTCCTTCCATTGCCTCAATCAGTATGGGTCTTAATCCTATTATAAACAAAATGAAATTCAGACAAATAGAGAGAAAGTCAAAGGAAGCAAGAAGCTGAAGACCAACAGCATCTAGAAGAGAAGGGAAAGGCCACAGGGGCCACCATGTGCCTTGACATATGACAGTGGAGCCCAGGACCAAAGACCACTGGCAGCCTGTCCCAGAATACCACAGTCTTCAGGAAGAAAGAACAGCTTTGATGATGCCTTGATTTGGCCTTTTTCTTGTCCTTAAAATTGTGGGCTAATAAATTCCCATTGTGTAAGCCAACCCACTACATGATATTTGCTTGAGCAGCCAAGAAAAACAAAACACTATCCAATCAAGCAATTACACTCTTAATTATATATACAGCAGATTCAAATACTTAAGTCCACACAAATGCCCACACATGAAGTTTGGTGGCAGCTTTATTTATAATCTCCAAAATCTGAGAGAAATCAACATATCCTATCACAGGTGAATGTAAAAAACACACTGTGCTATATCTACAAAACGAAATACATTGGGCTATTCAGTGATAAAATGAAATGTTCCAACCAGTTAAAAAAGGTAAGGATGAAATGTAAATGATTGTTATTAATTGAAAAAAATCAATCTAAAAATGTTACATATGTGATTTCAATTATGTCACATTCAGGATAAGGCAAAACAATGCAGAAAATGGAACAATAACTGGTTGCCAGAAAAAGGGGAGAGGAGAAGAGGGTTTAATACGTGAAGGAGAGGTGAATTTTTAGAGTGGTGAAAGTATTCTGTTTAACAATGTAATTGGAGATGCATACCATTATGCATTTGTTAAAACTCATTGACCTTGACAACACAAAGTGTGAATCTTAATGTTTGCAAAAAAAAAATCATTCACAATGTCAAGGGAATCCCTGGATGGAATGCAAGTGTTCAAAAAGAAACTAGCTGTATCCCAAATGTATGACATGTCCTCTCTGAATGGTTGGGGGAAAGGTGCTGAAAGAGATAATATTGGAAATGAGTAGAGTCTATAAAATGAAGCCAATGCACAGTGTGCATAAGTACTGTATCCCAGTTGATAAAGTTGCATCATCAAGGAATGGATCAGCAGTTCTTTTACTTTAAACATGTACACTGGAATCAGGCAATTAAGTAAATGAATGGCAAATGGGAGGAAAATTTACTTAGTGTTGAGTGGGAGGTTACAGATAAGCAAATGGACGAGGTTGAAATGTTCTATGTAGCAATGATGTAGAGGTAGACACACCAGTATGAACTACTGATAGGTTAACATAGACACAGAGATTTACATGAAGAAACATATATATAGATACGTGTATATGCACAGATTAGTGTACTTGCATATATTTCCTCACTCTGTCAGCAGAGGAAGCCTAGAAGCCCAAAAAGCATGGAGTAGAGCTGGCGCCCAGATGTTGGATTTTAACACCATTCCCCAATACAAAGTTCCTTGGAGTAAAGGCTGATGGTAGGACTGGGGAAAGAAATATACAAGAAGAGCCTGAAACATCTTGTAACAGACAGTAAGTAGGTGCTAAAATAAAACCCTCAATGATGAGGTATATTAAAGAGACACAGGGCACAGCAAAAAGTTCTCCCATGGAAAACATTGGGAAAAAATTGAACAAAATCAATATAGAGGTATTGCTTTTCAACCCAAAGTATTACTTAAATGCCATGAACCCATCCTGGTATAAATTAGTGACTAAATAAATAAAAAGAGGCGAATCTCCCATGCAGAAGAATTCCAGTAATTTATAGAGATATTGCTCTCTTATGGCAGTGGAGCAAAAATACCACTCCTGGATGTGTACTTCGCACAGTGACTTCTTTCCAAAGGTTATATATGGAAAGGCAGAGAAATGACAAACTTTATAATGGGGAAACCTCAAAACACTGTTGATCAAGGTCAATATCAATGATGAGAAGTCAAGTTGATATGATGTGATGAAAATGGCTCTTTATCTGTGGTGTCTTTACAAAAAGTAAAATTATTAGTGAAATGCAAAAGCCCAGGAAAACGGAATTCTGAGCTTCATTCCAGATGGGATTACATGCTTTGGATAAGATTATTACATTCCTGTAAGTCTTACATTCTTCATCCATTAAATGAGAAAAGTGAAACCAATTTCACAGAATAATTGAAAGAATTAAATAAAATGTCTGGAATCGTACACAGTATTAATAGTGTATATTTTATACATTATGATTCAAGCCTACAATGACTCACTCCCCACACCTCTTTCTCCACATCCACTGTACTAATTTCATCGCTCATTAACTCAACCAGGTTTTGACAACAGCAATAGTCACTTTGATCCAGAGTGAATTTTCTCAGTACCAGCATTTTCAGGAATATTACCTTCTATAAACCCTGCACTGACTCTCCAAATCTTCAAACAAAAATACCCATCTTGTGGAAAAAACACAAGACACTCTGATATCTGGCAGCTGCCAACCTGGTCAAGCTCATGCTCCACTTTCCATGTCTTGCCCCTCATTTTTCATCAAATATTAAGAACTATTTTTAAAAGCTCACCACACTTTACAATTACATTGTTTCCACATTTGTGTCCCTGCTGTCTCTTCTTGGTGTGCTTCTACCCTTTTCTCCTCCTGGAATTACTCTAATTCCTCCTTCAAGGCTCACTTAGTTTTTCAGCTCCCTTGTGAAGCCATCACTAAGCTCCACAGGATACATCCAAATTTGTGGATCCACTTCATTAGGATTTCAGAGCCACCTCAGGACACTATATGTTCTCACTTCTACCTCTCGTGCCCTTTTTGATGTAATCTCTTTGAAATGATGAATAATATCTTACTCATTTCTTTATTTCCTGAATAATATTTAGTGCCTAATATGAACTATTCAGTGAACAAATGTTTGCTGAAAGACTCAAAGAAAAATGCATGAAAGTGAATAAAGAAACTTTCAATAATTACAGAGATAGTTCGGTGAGTAAAAGAAATAAAAATGCTCCTGAAAATGGGAAGCCCCATGATTGAGAGTTAACAACAGAGCAGGCAGATTGGAGAAAGAAAATGTTTTAATATATCTGTTATCTACTTCACTCAGGCTATTTAAATAAAAGGGCTTTGTATTTTTAAGCTATCTCTATCTGTATACCCTATTAACGGACCTAAATTTATGACCAATAAAAGGGGACCCTGAAGCCATAACACATTCCCCCAGCACCTGTGAAGATTCTGTGACTCACCCAGAAATTACGCTATAAGGTTCTGTGTTCACCAATGCAGATTCTTCCTTCAATGATGGATGAAGTTTGGAAGTTCTGCTCTCAGGAAGGTCAGGGAGAATGAATCACTTACCAGGTGTCTAGAAGGCACAATAGTATTTTCTGCTCATGAGAGATTAGTAAAGTAGCCTGGAGACATTTGTAGGGGAAGTATTTGGAGTTTCCTTGCCTTCACTGATTTCATTCCCATGAGCCTCATTAATGAAAGATTCTTTTGTCTCTCTACTCCCTGAGATATTTAATTCTCTGGAGGAAAGAAAAACACTTGTGCCAGTTTTGACCCCAGATAGACAGCTTTGGGGGTCCATGTTCATCTCTTATCCCAGTGGACATCCTGCTGGGAGTTCACCTCTCTTTTGATGTGGGCTCTAGTGTTGCTAGGATTCCATAATCATTTCCCTGTTGCTAATTTTGGAGAGAGATTCTGGATGCACTAACATAACTCCTGATTCTGATCTCTCTCCTCTGGAGTTTCCTATCATTCTTCAGGTTTCCCTCTCTCCACAGGATTTTCTCTTCTCTCACTGCTTCTCCTTTCCCACCAGTAGCTAGGAATACCTGTTCAATTCAATCAACCATTTGTTTAGTCAACTTTTCAACAAAATTTTATCCAGCAATATTGCATAAAAAGCACCAAACTATGCTCTAGGGATGACAGAAAGGTAAGATGTCGTCCTTCTCCTTTACAGCTGACTGTCCAAGCAGGTCAAGAGACATGGAAATAAATAAATGCAATAGCCTAAGGTGTACTGCAGTCCTGGTGAATTGTAATTCCACATTTAGGAGGGTTGGCTTTTCCATTTCTTCCCAAAGGCTCAAGGAACATTGATAGGGAATACTTTGAAATGATAGATCACTTTGCATAGTATTGGCAAATGAATAATTTTACTTCTTCCCATCAATGAACACAGGATGTTTATCCATTTACTTAGGTCTTCTCGTATTTCTTACAGTGGTGTTTTGTCATTTTCAGTGCAGAACTCACTCATGTCTTCAGGAAAAAATATTCCTAGGTATTTTATTCCTTTAGAGACAATTGTGAAATAATTATTTTTAATTTCTAATGGAAAATATTCTTTGTTACTGTATAAAACAGAACTGATATTTTATTTTCATTTTTAAAAAGGCTTTAGATTACAACAATGTTACATTAAAATATAGGAGATTCCCATGTGCCCTCCCCCCTCCGCCCAAACTTTCCCACATTGACAACATCTTTCATTAGTGTGATACATTTTTATATCGATGAACACATACTGAAACATTGCTACTAATTGTGGACTATAATTTACATTATAGTTTACACCCTGCCTACACAATTTTATAGGTTATAGTTTCCATACAGAAGACTCTTCCACCCCTGTAACTTAAATCTAAAATTAACACGATACTATTTAAATATATGTCCCAGAGACTTAAACTTTTGGTCTGTTCATGTGGCAGTCTGAATCACAGCAGAGTTGCAAAACTTACTCTACAGCTCATTGGACTCACTCAGGACAACTAACAAGGAGATGATGAAGGATAATGCCCATCCCAAGGAACACAGGCAGTCTGCAACTGTAATCAATATAGTTCCAGCCATTTGCCCCATGGGATTTAAGACCCTCTCAACTAAAAACAGAGGGGATATCATCATCCAAAAATCCTCAAGATTGGAGAATGAAAAAAAGACTAAATTAGATGTATTATTATTCTATTATAGATATATTATTATTCTAGCAATGGAAAAACTTTTATCACTGATATAAAAGCCATAGCCACCAGAGGTTCTAAGGTGACAGAGAGGGAAGAATAAGTGTTACATGGGGCATTTTGGGGATATTGGAATAGTCCTGCATGACATTACAGTGATAGATACAGGCCATTATATATTTTTTCCATAAACACAACTGATTTTTGCATGTTAATCTTGTAGCTTGCATTTGGCTGCATTCATTCATGAACTCTAGAAAGTTTCTTGTAAAAGCTTTGGTACTTTCTATGAAAAAGGTCAGGTCATTGCTGAATACAGAGTGTTTTACACCTTCTTTCTCATTTGAATGCCTTTTATTTGTTTTTTACATATAATTTCCATGGCAACGGCCTCCAGTACAATACTCTCTAGCAATAGTGAAATCAGGTACACGTGTCTTGTTCAAGATATTAAGGGGAAGACTTTCACCCTTTCAGCCT
>JAQZBX010058195.1:0-17792 GCA_029593785.1 Cabassous unicinctus
AAAAAAAAAAAAAAAAGGAAAAAAAGAAATAAATAAAAGGCATCCAAATAGGAAGAAGTAAAACTTTTACTATTCACAAATGATATGATCCTATAACTGGAAAGTCCTGAAAAATCTACAAAAATGCTGCTAGAGCTAATAAACAATTTCAGTAGAGTGTCAGGATACAAGGTCAATATGCAAAAATCAGTGGTGTTTCTATATATTAATAATGCACAATTTAAGGAGGAAGGCAGGAAAATAATACCATTTATAATAGTGAATAAAAGAATCAAATATTTAGGAATAAATTTAACCAAGGACATAAAGCACTTGTATTCAGAAAACTACAATGCATTGCTAAAAGAAATTTACAAAAAAAAAAAAAAAAAAAAAAAAAACGTATTGTGGGAACATGATATCTGATTATGCAGATAAGGCTCAGCTCTCACAAAAACAATGGCAAAAAGAGCCAAAGTCTGCCTGAGGGACCTTATTTGGGGGTCAGCAGACCAGGATAGTGCTTCGCAACTTCCAGGAGGGTGAGAGACAGAGGGATGAAGAAGCTAAAACAACAAAGCTTGAGTTACTAAAGCTTCCAGCTGCTGGGAAGGGCTCCTCTCCCTGACACCTGAGATATTCAGCTGAGGTAAAACAACTGGCTCATATCAGCTGACTGAAAGGGATGCAGATGTCTTCCTCAGTGCCAGCTGGTACAAGGGAAAAGGGGAGGGGTGTCTGGAGCTTTCCTTCAGTGAATTCCACCAGCAGAGCACACTTTGAATCTCTGCTCTGGCCAGACAAAAACAAAGAAAAAAACAGAGAGATACATCTCCGTGGAAAAGTGCACCAAGGATTGTCATCTGCTGGCCAGTCTGGAAATTACATGGACAGAAACTACTTTTGAGGCTCTATTTACCCCCGCCCCCCCGGGAGAAAGTCTGCACCCCATTAATAAGACCCTGGCATGATTTTGGTAACTTAAGCTGGGCAATTTTAAAGACGTAGGATAAGTTGAACCATATATCAAAGAGCTGTGAAAAAATAATAACAATAGGCAAGAGAGAGAAATTGGCCACCAGAGTAAATTCACCAACATATCAGATGTCTAGATATCAGCAAAAACTACAAGCCATACTAAGAAACAGAGATGGCCCAGCCAAAGGAACAAACCAAATATCCTGAAGAGATTCAGGATTTAAGACAATCATTAATAATCAAACAAATCTAAATCATTTTAAAGAATTGAAAGAAAATATGCCTAAAGAGATAAAGGATATTAAGAAAACAGTGGGTGAGCATAAAGAATAATTTGAAAGTCTGCAAAGAAAAGTAACTGATCTTATGGGAATGAAAGACACAATGGATGAGATTAAAAATACATAACAGGCACAGTAGAGCTGATTTGAACTGCCTGAAGACAGAATTAGTGACTTTGAAGAGAGAACATTTGAACTGGAAAAGACAGGAGAAAAGAAAGAGAAGAGAATGGGAAAAATGGAACAGGGTCTCAGGGAATTGAATGGCAATGTGAAACACAAAAACATATGCATTATTGGCATCCTGGAAGGAGAAGAAAATGGAAAAGGGGAAGAAAGAATATTTGAGAAAATAATGACTGAAAATTTCCCTACCTTTATGAAAGACATAAATATCAATATCCAAGAAGGAAAATGTACCCCAAACAGAATAAACATCAACAGACCTACCCCGAGACACCTACTGTTTGGAATGACAAATATCAGAGATAAAGAGAAGATTTTGAAAACAGCTAAAGAAAAGAAAAGCATCACATACAAGGGAAATGTGATAAGATTAAGTGTAGACATCTCATCAGAAACCATCGAGGAGAGAAGAAAGGGGTATGATGTATTTAAAGGTGTATTGAAAGAGAAAAACTGCCAGCCAAGAATTCTGTATCTGGCAAAACTGTCCTTCAAAACTGAAGGGTAGTTCAGAGTTGTCAAAGACAAATAAAATCTGATAGAATATGTTACCAAAAGACCAGAATTACAAGAGATACTAAAGGGAGTACTGCAGCAAAAACAAGGGCAAGAGACTTGGAAAAGAGTGTAGAAATGAAGGATATTAGGAAGGGTAAAAAGATAGACTATAATATGATATGACAACAGAAAGCCAAAGGACAAATGGATGAAGTAAGTAATGCCTTTACAGTTATAACATTGAATGTTAATAGCTTGAACTCCCCATTCAAAAGAAACAGACTGATAGAATAGATTTAAAAAAATATGAGCCATCTATATGTTGTGTACAAGAGAATCACCTCAGAAGTAAGGACACAACCAGGTTAAAAGCGAAGGGTTGGAAAAATATATTCCATGCAAATAGTAACCAGAAAAGAGCTGGAGTAGCAATACTAATATTGGACAAAATAGATTTTAAATGCAAAACTCTTATAAGAGATGAAGAAAGTCATTATATATTAATAAAAGGGGCAATTCAACAAAAAGAACTATTCTAAATATTTATGAACCTAACCTCAGTGCCCCAAGCTACATGAGGCACACGCTGACAAAGCTGAAGGGAAAAATAGATGTCTCTACAACTATAGTTGGAAACTTCAATACATCACTCTCAGTATTGGATAGAACAGCTGGACAGAGGGTAAATAAAGAAACAGAGAACTTAAATAATATGATAAAAGAACTAGACCTAACAGACATCTATAAAGCATTGCACCCCTAAACAGCAGGATATATATTCTTTTCAAGTGCTTATGGATCCTTCTCCAAGATTGAAATTATGCAAAACACTTTCTCTGATCACAGTGGAATGCAGCTGGAAATGAATAATGGACAGAAAAAGTAAAAATTCATAAATAAATGGAGATTAAATAATACACTCTCAGACAATCAGTGGGTCAAAGAAGAAACTGCAAAAGAATTCAAGAAATATCTTGAGATGAATGAAAATGAGAACACATGTCAAACCCTATGGGACACTGCAAAGGCAGTGCTGAGAGGGAAATTTATAGCCCTCAATGTTTACAATATAAGAGAAGAAAGAGCTAAAATTGGTGATCTAACTGCACACCTGGAAAAACTAGAAAAAGAACAGCAAACTAATCTCACACCAAGCCAAAGGAAAGAAATAGTAAAGACCAGAGCAGAAATAAAAGAAATGAAGAACAACAACAACAAAAACCAATAATAGAGAGTATCAACAAAACCAAAAGTTGGTTCTTTGAGATAAAAAAAATTGACAAACCCTTAGCTAGACTAAGAAAAAAAGAGAGAAGACACAAATAAATAAAATCAGAAATGAGAGGGGAGACATTACCACTGACACCATAGAAATAAGAGAGATCATAAGAGGATACTATGAACAACTGTATGCCAAAAAACTAGAAAATGTAGATGAGACAAACAAATTCCTGTAAACACATGAACCAATTACACTGAATTTTTTAAAAAATAGAAGACTTCAACAAACCAATCACAAGTAAAGAGATTGAAAGTCATCAAAAACCTCCCAAAGATGAAAAGCCCAGGACCAGATGGCTTCACAGGTGAATTCTGCCAATCATTCAAAGATGAAGTAATATCGATCTTGCTCAAGCTCTTCCAAAAAATTGAACAGCAAATAAGGCTACCAAACTCATTCCATGAAGCCAACATCACCCTAATACCAAAACCAGATAAAGATACTACAAAAAAAGAAAATTATAAACCAATATCTCTAATGAATATAAATGCAAAAATCCTCAACAAAATACTTGCAAACAGAATCCAGAAGCACCTTAAAAGAATTATACACCACGATCAAGTGGGTTTTATCCTAGGGATGCAAGGGTGGCTCAACACAAGAAAATTAATTAGTTTAATAAACTACATAGATAAATTGAAGAAGAAAAATCACATGATCCTCTCAATTGATGCAGAAAAGGCATTTGACAAAATACAGCACACTTTCTGGATAAAAACACTACAAAAGATAGGAATAGAAGGAAGCTTTCTCAATATGGTAAAATGCATATATGAAAAACCTACAGATAGTATTTTACTCAATGGTGGAAAACTGAAAGATTTCCACCTGAGATCAGAAACAAGACAAGGATGTTTGCTGTCACCGTTGTTATTCAATATTGTGCTAGAAGTTCTAGCTAGAGCAACTAGGCTAGAGAAAGAAAAAGAAATAAATAAAAGGCACCCAGATAGGAAAGGAAGTAGTAAAACTTTCACTTTTCGCTGATGATATGATCCTATATCTAGAAAATCCTGAAAAATCCACACAAAAAAAAGCTACTAGAATTAATAGACGCATTCAGCAAAGTGGCAGAATACAAAGTTAATATGCAAAAATCAAAATCATTTCTAGACACTACCAATGTGCAATCTGAGGAGGAAATCAGAAAAAAAAAATTCCATTTATAACAATGAGGAAAACAATCAAATATTTAAGAACAAATTTAACCAAGGACATAAAAGACTTATATTCAGAAAACTAAAAAATATTGCAAAAGAAACTGAAGAAGACTTAAATAAATGAAAGGACATTCAATATTCATGGATTGGAAGACTAAATATTGTTAAGATGTCAATTCTACCCAAACTAATTTTCAGATTCAATGCAATCCCAAAAAAATCCCAACAGCCTTTTTTGAACAAATCAAAAAGCCAACAATCAAATTTATTTGGAAGGGTAAGGGGCCCTGAATAGAAAAAAAAAATCTTAAAAAAGAGGAAGGAAGTTGGAGGACTCTCACTTCCTGACTTTAATGCATATTACTTAGCTAAAGTGGTAAAAAAAAAAAAAAAAAAAACAGAGCATGGTACTAGCATAAAGACAGACAGACTGACCAATGGAACTGAATCAAGAACTCAGAAATTGACCCTCACATCTACAGTCATGCCATTTTTGACAAGGCTCTTAAGCCCACCCAACTGGGCCAGAACAGTCCATTCAACAAATGGTGCTGTGAGAACTGGATAGCCATATCCAAAAGAAAGAAAGAAGACCCCTATCTCACATCTTATACAAAAATCAACTCAAAATGGATCAAGGAGTTAAATATAAAAACAATCATAAAACTCATAGAAGAAAATACAGAAAAACATCTTCAAGATCTTGTGGTAGATGGTAGTTTCTTAAACTTTTCTCCCAAAGCAAAAGGGTGTCAAAAGGGTGGAAAGGCAGCTGACTCAATGGGAGAAAATATTTGGCAATCACATATCTGATAAGTGTTTATTTTTATTTTTTTTTAAAGATTTATTTATTTATTTATCCACCCCCCCCTTGCTGCTTGTGTTTGCTGTGTCCATTCGCTGCGTGTCTTCTCTGTGTCTTCTCTGTGTCTGGTTATCTCCCCCCTGCTGTGAGGTCCTGCCGCATCAGCCCACCGCGCCGCGGGCCGGCCTGCCCTCACAAGGAGGCCCCAGGAAGCGAACCTGGGGCCTCTCATATGGTAAACGGGAGCTCTATCCATTGAGCCACACCTGCTTCCCTGATAAGTGTTTAATATCCATGATATATGACAAGATCATACAACTCAACAATAAAAAGACAAAGTATCCAATTAAAAAATGGGCAAAAGACTTGAAAAGACAATTGTCCAAAGAAGAAATGCAAATGGTGAAGAAACACATGAAAGAAATACTCAACATCTCTAGCGCTTAAGGAAATGCAAATCAAAACTACAATGAGATATCATGTCACACCTATTAGACTGGCTTCCATTAAAAAGTTGGAGAACTGTAAATGTTGGAGAGGATGTGGAGAGATAGAAATGCTTATTCACTGTTGGTGGGAATATAAAATGGTACAGTCACTGTGGAGGACTGTTTGACAGTTCCTAAGGAAGTTGAATATAGACTTGCCATGGGATTCAGCAGTACCATTACTAGGTATATATTCAGAAGAACTGAGATTAGTGACATGAATATACATCTGCACACTGATGTTCATAGCAGCATTGTTCACAATAGCCAAAAGTTGGAAACAACCCAGGTGTCAATCAATTGGTGAATGGACAAACAAATTGTGGAGTATAAACACAATGGGATATTATGCAGAGGTAAGAAAAATGAAGTTGTGAAACATATGACAACATGAATGAACCTGGAGGACATTATGTTGAGTGAAGCAAGCCAGACACAAAAGGATAAATACTGTATGATTGCCCTATTATAAAGTAAATATATTATGTGAAATCTGAATATGGATAGACTTGCACATATAAAACCATTTTTCTTTGAAGCTGAACAAATGTAAGTTAATACTACAAAATATTAATATCAGACAAAAAAGCCCATTATACTAAGTAAAGGAGACCAGACACAGATTACTACATATTGTATGATTGCATTTGTATAAAATATAAATATAAATCAATTTATAAAGATGAAAGGAGATTAGTGGTTATGTAGGTCTGAGGAAGGAATGCTAAGGGGTGTGGAGTCTTTCTTTTGGGAGTGAAGAAATTGTTCTAAAATTTTTGAAATGATGAATGTACAACATTGTGATTATATTAAAAGCCATTGATTGTACACTTTGGATAAAGTAGCCAGAAACAGCACCTATGTACAGTGGGGTGAGCATAGAGACTTTGAGAGATGAGGAATTTCCTTGTCTGTTTATCTGTTCTTGTTTATCATTAGTATTATTGAAATAATGAAAATGCTCTAATAATGATTTAAATGATGAATGCACAACTATGTGATTATAGCAAATACCATTAATTGCACACTTTGGATGAATTGTGTGTTTATTAATATTTATCAACAAAATTGTTTTGTTAAAAAAAATACCTAAATAACTGGAAGAATATTCCATGCTCATGAATTGGAAGGCTAAAATATAGTTATGATGTCAATTCTACCCAAATTCATATACAGATTCAATGCAATCCCAATAAAAAATTCCACCAGCATTTTTTAAGCAAATGGAAAACTAAATTATCAAATTTATTTGGATGGGTAAGCAGCCCTGAATAACCAGAATCATCTTAAAAAGGAAAAGCAAAGTTGGAGGACTCTCACTTTCAGACTTTAAATCATATTATCTAGATGATGATGTACTAGGAGAGTGACACAAGGGAGAGCTAAGACGAGATGCACCAAAAAATCAGAAACTAAGGTGGCACAAGTGGTAGGACACTTCTCTCCCACGTCAGAGATTCCGAGGATGGAATCCCAGTGAAAACTGGAGGAGAAGGATGAGAAGAGAGGGCAGGAAATGGACACTGAGAGTTGCCCAGCGAATGGACACAGAAACAGCAAAAATGGGGGAGGGGGGGTGTTAAAAATGGATAAAAGTAAATAAATAAATAAATACTTTAAAAAATGTATAGGGGAGGAAGATATGGACTATAGTTAGCAATAATACTTTGACAGTGCTCTTTCATGATTTGTTAAATGTTTCGCAACAATGCAGGGTGTTTGTGGGGGGGTGATGTGTGGGAGCTCTGTATGATGTTACACATGTTTGTTTTGTAAGATCACGATGTTTACTGAACAATTATAGTTTATGTATGTTCATGTATGAATGATATACTTCAATAAATTGTTTTAAAAAATATATAAATAAATCATATTACCTAGCTACAGTAGTAAAAAACAGCATGGTATTGGCATAAAGATAGAAACATAGAACAATGGAACTGAAATGATGGTTCAGAAACAGACCCTCACATTTATGGTCAAGTGATTTTTGACAAGCCTGTCAAACCCACCCAGCTGAGTAAGAACAGTCTATTCAACAAATGATGTTGGGAGAATTGGTTATCCACAGTCAAAAGAAAGAAAGAGGACCCCTACCTAATACCTTATACAAAAATTAACTCAAAATGGATCAAAGACCTAAATATAAAAACAAGAACCATAAAGCTCCTAGAAGAAAATATAGGAACACATCTTCAAGTCCTGGTGATAGTTGGTGCATTCTTAAACCTTACACCAAAAGCACCAGCAATGAAAGAACACATGGATAAATGGGACATCCTCAAACTTAAACACTTTTGTGATGGAAATGACTTCATCAAGAAGGTGAAAAGGCAGCCCACTCAATGGGAGAAGATATTTGGAAACCATATATCTGATAAGGGTGTGCTTTTCATTCTATATAAAGAGATCAGACAACTCAACAATAAAAGAGCCAGCAATCCAATTTAAAAATGAGCAAAAGACTTAGACATTTCTCCAAAGAGGAAATACAAATGGCCAAAAAGTACATTAAAAATGTTCTATGTCACTAGTTATTAGGGCAATGCAAATCAAAATGACAATTGATATCATTTCACACCACATAGAATGGCCATTATTTAAAAACCTGAAAACAATAAGTGCTGGAGAGGATGTGGAGTAATAGAAACACTCCTTCACTGTTGGTGGGATTGTAAAATGGTGTATCCACTGTGGAAGAGTAGGAGTTCCTCAGGAAGCTAAATATAGAACTGCCACATGATCCGGCAATTCTTCTACTAGGAATATATCCAGAACTGAAAACTGTTACACGAACAGACATCTATACTCCAGTGTTCATAGTGGTGTTATTCACAATTGCCAAAAGATGGAAACAACCCATGTGTCCATCAACCAATGAATGGATAAACAAAATATGGTATATACATATGATGGAATACTACGCTTCAGTAAGAAGGAATAAAATTGGGACAAATATGATAACATGGGTGAATCTTGAAGACATTATGCTAAGTGAAATAAGGCAGACATGAAAGGACAAATATTGCACAAATATCTCACTAATATGAACTAAATATGAAGAATAAATTCATGGAGTTAAAACCTAGAGTATAGGTTATTAGGAGATAAGAGGAGGGCTGTGAAGGACTACTGATGTTTAATGTATGTAGAAGTTTTAATTAATTTTACTGTAAAAGTGTGGAAATGGATAAAGTTGATGTTAACACATTATAGTGAGTAGCAGCTGGTTTATAAATGAGATTGTGGCTGAAAAGGGTACTCTAGGGATGTAAATATCATTTGAAAGAAAGCTAGAGAATAAACTAGGACAGAATAACACAGCGAACCCAGAGGCGGATGAGAATTGTGGTTAATAGTACAAATGCAAGAATGTCCTTTTGTGAACAAGAATGGATGTATATCACTATTGCAGGGTCGTGGGAATGTGTAGCATGGGAAAAATACAATTAATTTAACCTATGGATTATAGTTAACAGCATACTGTAATATTCTTGCATCAATGCCAAAAATTCACACTCATTAGAAAGGCTTCTGTTAAAAAATAGTTGGATAGGATCATGGAGAAATGTTGGAGAAATAGTAATACTCATTCATTGCTGGTGACAATGTAAAATTGTGCAGCTGCTGCAGAAGATAGTTTTGTGATTCCCCAGAAAGCTAAGTATAGAACTACTATATAACCTGGCATCCTGCTACTAGTTATATACCCAAAAGAATTGAAAGCATGGACTTAAACAGATATTTGCACTTTCATAGCAACATTATTGGCAATTGCCAAAAGATGGAAGCAACCCAACTGATGGTGATGGCAGTACAACACTGTGAACACAATTAACAGCACTGGAATATATATCTGAATATGATTAAAAGGAGAAATGTTAGGATGTATACATGGTGACAGAATGAACATCTTTTTTAAAACATGGAAGTACACTATACAAAGAGAGAACCTTTGACTCCACAAGAAAAAGACTGAAATTAGGCTGGTTTTTTTAAAACATTGAGGAGAAAATTTCATAGATATCAGATGTTGCCTTGCAGGAAATACTTTCACAACTGTGGTATTCCCCAGCATCCCACGGTTACCACTTCCTTCACCCCATTTGTTATTGCCTAATCTTTCCCTGTATGTTTTCTGTCACAAGTAAATCTTTCAGAATGTGGTCGCCTCCTCTTGTTTTTGTTTCACTACTTATTCTAACACAAGCAAGCTGAAATTCTAGATTTTTCCACTAGATGACGCTGGCCAACAAGATGTCCTTGCTTAAAAATTACTCAATACATTTCATAAGCCTGAAATTCAATAAAAAATATATTAAAGAAGAAATGGATTTTTATCTTTGTAGCTTATCAAACTATACATATGGTCTGGAAACATGACTCATAATTCCTTGTGCAAACCACTGATTAGCACAATACTATTTTATATAGAGAAATTAAAACAGAGTGTTCTCAAACACAACTCCTGACACACAAATAAAAAAACTCCATATGCATGGTTTTGTCAAGTGAGCACTGAAAAAGACCCATTATATTTATTTTTTCCATTATATTTAAATTGAATTATAAATATTAGTAAATGGATACAAGCTTGTTTCCATTTCCTTATGAATTTTGACTCCTGAGATGATTCCAGAAAAAGATCTGAACTGTTCCAGTTAGTAAACTGCTTTTTGGCAATGGGCATCATAATGCAAATTACTGCCTCTTTCTCTCCCATAGAATGGAAAACAAGTGGACTACAAAGTCCTAGACTGGACTCTCAATCCCATAAATTCTGGACAATGACAATGAATGCAGTTCCTATCCCAAAGCAGAAAGTCAACAGATGTTGATTCTCCTTTAGTCCCCCACTATGGGTGTAATCACTTCCTGAGCATTTTGGCTCAACAATTATACTGAATTTCAAAAAGGAGGGGGTAAGTTTATCAATCTCCTCCCACCTGTTGTCCAGACAACATGGTTCAGAAAGACAAACTTCAGTAGTAGACAACAAAGCCCCATTCTCACAGCTATCAGAAGGATTGGTGGAGGAAGCTGATTTTTTGAGGCCACAAGTTTTACACTGATATACAATGGAACTCGTGTCCCAGACTCTGCCTGGGTCACAAGTGGAAAGGCACTCCCAGCCCTATTGCAAATGCCTGGAAGAACTCTGCAGAGGCCAAATATTTCCCAAATGCACATAAGAATGAATTACAACTGTTAAAATGCAAAAACAAGTTACAGATTAGAGCTTTCTTATTAAAAAGCTCTACAATTCACCAATGCTAGCAACATGTGTATCAAAAATGGGGCTCAAACTTAATTCCTTAGTAATCACTAGCAAAATTCATAATCATAAGTTCATTTATAAGATTCCCAGTTGCCTGAGGCTATTAAAAGAAGCTTATATAAACCAAACAAGATACTAAATCTACAATGAGATGTTATAAAGATGAGAGAGAACTTCATGCCTGAAAAACTAAGAACAGGTGAAAACATGAAGTGGATCCACCTCAATACCAAGGTACAACCTCATTGCCACATTCAGTCAGATTCTCAATCCATTTGGCAGACCTCCACAGACCCTTTGCCAGTGCCTTATTTTATTTCTCCTTGGTAGCATTCAAGTTATTTACACACGTGATGTGATATTTCTGTGGTACAGCTTCATGATCTGCATATTGATATGGGGCTCCAGAGCACAATAATCAAAAGGAAAGTTGGTGAGACTGTGGTTTTGCCTGGAACCCAAAATTCCTAAAGCAGTTACCAGATTTCTGCTCATGCAGGAAAGACAGAAAAAATACAGATGGATTCACTTGATGGAAGTTCCCTTCCAAGTGCATGCCCACCAGCATAGACAAAGTTGTAAAAAGACCTATGCATTTGATGTCCTTTATAAACCCATCTTCTCTCTCACTGGCCACATTTTTGGAAGCATTTTTAAGGTCACTTTTACAGACTGAAATCATTGAGAAAAAAAAAGATGTTGCTAGTGTGGCATCAGGGGAAAGAAAAATTTTAAATGTCACAATGCTCATTTATGTTTGAACTGTTGTCACTTAGATGGAGAAAGAATGTCAAATTACCTTAATCTTGGATACAGACACGCTTTGATGGAAGCACAGGCCACTGGATCTCACTTAGACTATCACCTTGGAGAAATTCTAATTTCTTTCCATGCTTCCTCTCCTTGATATAACTGGGATATCACATCTGATATACAGAATCCATACCCTTTTATGAGATACAGATACATGGTATTTTAGTTTCCTAGGCTGCTCAAATAATTACCATGAAATTGTTTGGGTTAAACAATGGGAACTTTTTAGCTTATGTTGTGTGGCTAAAATAAAATCCAAATCAAGGCATGAAAGTGAAGCTTTCTCCAGGAAGACTAGTGTTCTGGGACTGGCTGTTGATGATCTTTGGTCCTTAGCTTGTCACACGGCAAGGCACACGGTGGCATCTCCTGGTCTCTTCCTTGTCTTTCTTCTCTTCCAGTTTCCATTGAATTTCAGTTTCTTGCTTTCTTTTTCTTTCTCCCTCCTGAGTTTTTCATTCCACTTATAAAGGGCTCCAGTAATAGAATTAAGACACTTCCTGATTGAGGTAGACCACACCTTTACTGAAATAATCTCATCAAAAGGTCCTAATTACAATAGGTTAACACAAGAATGGATTAATTTTAAGAACTTTTTTTTCTAGGGTACATGAAGCTTCAAACCATCACACATGGATTTTAAGTTTTGTGCTGACAACAATGCATGAATATCAAGCCCAAGGAAGGCTATGAGAAGAATAAGGTAAATATTGAAGGTAAGCACAAGAAAATGCACCTTGAACACAGGCTATTGATCAGCAAAGTAATGACACTTAATCTTGTGATGAAAAATAATGATCTTTTGTGTTCATACCCAAGTTCAAAGACTGCAGTTTCCTGTCTTTCAATACAAGAAGAAATTATACATTTTAAAATCATTGAAGAGCATTTTTAAAAAGAATCCAATCCAAGCTTTACCAGAAAAATATAAGTTCCTCATGGAAAAAGGTATGTGCTGTATTCAGGGGTCATGGTTGGGAGAGTCCCCAGGGGCAATATCTTCCCCTTGGTTTGAACTGCATCAAAGATGAGTGTCAGGAACCACCTGATGCTCAAACAAGTTTATTTAAGCAGTGCTTTTACAAGAGTAACAGCGGGAGCAGGCCAATGACATGGGCACTGATACAGTCAGGCGGTCTGTCTTAGTTTGCCACAGGGCTGCTAATGCAACATACCAGAAATGTGTTGGCTTTTGTGAGGCCATGAAATGTACAAATCAGGGTATCAGCAGAGATGCCTTCTCAGGGTGCTTCCACATGGCAAAGCAAGATGGCCACCAATCTCTGCCAAGATCTCTGCCTTCCCTGACAGAATCTACCATCTCCTGGAGCTCAAGTGTGAGTAACTATGGTTAGGGCTTGTCTCTTATCAGGCCTCCTCTCAATCTCAGCTGCTCAGCTTTCTTCCCAAGTTCAGCTATAAGCTATCAGGCATATATACTATATACTATGTATATACTATGTGTTCTTAGTATATATTACTGCATTCCAGTAGATTTACTAGTGTGTTTAGAAACCTCAACATAATCCCTAGAGCATAATAATTATTTAGAGAATATTTAATCCATTTACCCATCCAGTAATATAATACTCACTGAGTTATCAGCATGGTTGTAAGTTTTGGAGATTAATTAGCAAGAAAAACATGAAATTTTAGTCAAGAAGATTACATTCTACTGGTGTGAAAAGTGAGATATTAGTAAAGTGAAAAGAATCAAATTTATTTCATGTTATTGTAACTGTAATGAACAAATCAGGGCAGAGTTTAAGGTGGTGAATGGGGAAGGTTTTTAAGATATTTATTGAATAAATGATAGGTAGGTAGATAGACTATATATAGAAATAAATAAGAAAATGAATAAATGGGTAAATACATAATAAATAATTTGAGAGACTCACCCATGGACACCAGATTATTGATATTCCCCAGCATGACATTTCTGAACAGCTTTATTTGGAATGGATCCAGCAAAATCCACTCTTGCTGGGTGAAATCTAGAACTATTATCTCTGAAGGTCACAGATTCCTAAAATATGATGGACATTCTGGGTCAGTCAGGGCCATCCCTATCAATGTCCAGAGAAGGATGGTTGGGATGACAACACTGAGAAAGGGAGGGAGCTGCAAAATTGTAACTTATTCAGTTGCAAAGTCTGTGTGAAATACCTGCTTCACTCACTTCAGTGTAGTTGTGCTGACCTGAAAACAAGGTTAAAACATAATTTTCATCTAGTGAGCTGTGCAATGTCTCACTTAGTTTCAAAACTGAGTGAACTACATGGTTCATTCACTTCAACGTACTTGTGTTGAACTGTAAACAATATAAAAGCAGAAGAGGCATCTAGCGAGGTGCGAAACCAGTATCTTACTAAGTTTCAAAAACTCAGAGAAATACATGCTTCATTAACTTGCATGGACATTTATTCACTTGAAAACACTGTTAAAACAAAACTGTCATCTATGGATCTGGGGATCGATATCTTCCTTTTTCAAAACTTAGTAACATACATACTTCATTCACTTGTATGTACTTGTATTGAATTGAAACAAGACACAAGTTTCATCTAGTCAGCAACAAAAACATTATATTGCTTATTTGCAAAATCTGAGAAAAATACATGCTTCATTCACTTCTAAGTACTTGTATTGACTAGATAATTTTGTTAAAATACAAATTACATATAGTGATTTGTGAAACCAGTATCTATCTCAGTTGAAAAATTTAAGTGAAATACATGCTTCTTTCACTTCTATGTACTTGTATTTCATTGAAAAGAAGGTTAAAACATTGGTTTCCTCTAGTGAGCTGTGAACACAGTGTGTTGCTGAGTTTCTCAAACTGGGTGAAATACATTTTTTTATTCACTTCTATTAACTTGCATTGACAAGAAAAAAATGTTAAAACATAAGTTTCATCTAGGGAGCTGTGAAATATGTATCTTGTTCACTTGTGAAATCTGAATGAATACATGCTTCATTTACTTCTAGTACTGGTATTGACTTGAAAACAATACAAAATCACAAGTCATCTAGGGAGCTTTGAAAGAGTATCTTGCTCAGTTGTGAAATATGAGTGAAATATATGCTTCATTCACTTCTATGTAGTTGTAATGACTTCAGAATGAGTTTAAAACACAAGTTTTATCTAGTGCATTGTGAAACCATTGTCTTGCTCCATTTCAAAAACTCAGTGAATTACATGATTCATTCATTTCTCTATAATTATATTGACTTGAAAAATGTGAAAACAAATGCTTTATCTATTAAGCTGTGAAACAAGTATCTCTACTAAATCTGAGTAAAATACATTCTACATTTACTTATGTACTTGTAATGGCTTGAAAACAATGTTAAAACACAAGTTTCATCCAGGTAGCTGTGAAAGCAATATATTGCTCAGTTTCATAATCATATTCACTTCTATGAACTTGTATTGACTTGAAAACAATGTTTAAAATCAAGTTTTATTTAGTGACCTGAGAAACAAGTATCTTGCTCAGTTATGAAAATTTGTGTGAATTACATGCTGCCTTCATTTCTATTTACTTGTATTGACTTGAAAGTAATACTAATACACAATTTCATGTAGTTAGCTGTGAAACCAGTATTTTCCTCACTGTTAAACTGAATGAAATAGTTTCTTCAGTCTCTTATATGTACTTTATATTGACAGGAAAACAATATTAAAGTGCAAGTTTCTTCTAGTGAACTGAGAAAGCATTATCTTGCTAGTTGCAAAATCTGAGTGAATTATATGCTTCATTCAGTTCTATGAACTTGTATTGAATTGAAAATCATGTTAAAATACAGGTTTCCTCTAGTATGTGTGAAACCTGTATTTTCCTCAGTTTCAAAAAATGAGAATATTACATGCTTCATTCACTCCAAAGTACATATATTGACTTGAATACAATGAAAAAAGCAAAATTTTGTCAAGGGAACTGTGAAGCTACTATATTGCTCCATTGCTATATGTGAGAGAAAGACATGCTTCATTCATTTCTCTATAATTGTATTGACTGGAAAACAATGTTAAGACACAAATTTTATGTGAGGGGCTGCAAAAGAGTAAGTTACTCACTTGGGAAATCTGAGTGAAATCTTGCTTCATTCACTTCAGTGTGGTTGTATTGACTTGAAAACAAGGTTAAAACACAAGTTTCACCTACTGAGGTGTGGAACCAGTGTCTTGCTCAGTTTTGAAAATGGAGTGTATTACAACCTTCATTCACTTCTATATGATTTTTTTACTTGAAAACAATGATAAAACAAATGTTTCTTCTAGTGAGCTATGAAACTAACATCTACCTCAGTTGTGAATTCTGAGTGAAATACATTTTATTCAATTTGATATATTTGTATTGATTTGAAAACATTGTTAAGTCACAACTTTTATCTCATGAGCTTTGAAAACAGTGTCTTTCTCAGTTTCAAAATCTGAATGAATACCATGATTCATTCACTTCTATGAACTTTTATTGACTTGAAAAAAAGTTAAAATAGAATTTCATCTAGTGAGCTGTGAAACCAGCATCTTGTTCAGTTTCCAAAACTAAGTGAAATACATTCTTCATGCACTTCTATGTACTTGTATTGTATTGAAAATAAGATTAAAACACAAGTTTCATCTAGTGAGCTGTGAAACCTATTATGTGCTCAGTATTGAAAATTGAGTTAAATACATGCTTCATATAATTCTACTTTATTGATTGAAAACAATGTTAAGACTCAAGTTTCATTTAGTTAGGTATGAAACTATCTTGCTCAGTTTCAAAAATTTGTGAAATACATGTCCATTCCTTTTTATATACTGGCACTGACCTAAAAACAGTGTTGAAACACAAGTTTCATTTAGGGAGCAATGAAACCAATATCTTGCTCACTTTTGAAAGCTGTGTGAAATACTTGTTTTATTCACATATTGTCTTTAAAACAATGTTAAACACAAGTTTCAAATAGGGAGCTGTGAAACCACTATCTTGCTAAATTTTAAAAATTAATGATGGGGAAGCGGGTGTGGCTCAGTGGATAGAGCCCCCGTTTACCATATGGGAGGCCCAGGTTCGCGTCCCAAGGTCTCCTTGTGAGGGCACGCCGGCCTGAGCGGTGCGGTGGGCTGATGCAGCAACCTCACGGCAGGAAGCAGGTGTGGCGCAATGGATAGAGCACCCGTTTACCATATGAGAGGCCCCGGGTTCGCTTCCCGGGGCCTCCTGTTGAGGGCAGGCTGGCTCGCGTGGTGCTGTGGGCTGATGCGGCAAGACCTCACAGCAAGGGGGAGATAAGCATACACGGAGAAGACACGCAGCGAATGGACAGAGCATCACAAGCGGCAAGGGGGGAATAAATAAAAAAAAATAAAAAAACACATTTCATCTGGTGAGCTATGAAACTAGTATCTTTTCCAGTTTCACAAACTGAGTGAACTATATGCTTCTTTCACTTCCATGTACTTGTATTGACTTGAAAACAATATAAAACACACTTCATCTAGTGAGCTGTGAAATTATTGTCTTGTCAGTTTTGAAATCTGAATGAAATACATGCTTCAAGAAATTCTATAGGGAAGCGGGTGTGGCTCAATGGATAGAGCCCCCGTTTACCATATGGGAGGCCCAGGTTCACGTCCCGAGGCCTCCTTGTGAGGGCACGCCGGCCTGAGCAGTGCGGTGGGCTGATGCAGCAACCTCATGGCAGGAAGCGGGTGTGGCGCAATGGATAGAGCACCCGTTTACCATATGAGAGGCCCCGGGTTCACTTCCCAGCACCTCCTTGTGAGGGCAGGCTGGCTCGCGCGGTGCCGTGGGCTGATGCGGCAAGACCTCACAGCAAGGGGGAGATAAGCAGACACAGAGAAGACACGCAGCGAATGGACACAGCAGCACAAGCAGCAAGGGGGGGATAAATAAATAAAAAATAAATAAATCTTAAAAAAAAAAAAAAGAAATTCTATATATTTCTGCTGTCTTTCAAACAATATTAAAACACAAGTTTCATCAGTGAGTAGGGAAAGCAGTATCTTCCTCAGCTGCAAAGTCTGAGTG